>MVGT01002612.1:0-14615 GCA_002174775.1 Macleaya cordata
ACTAATAACCGTAAGGATTTTAGACTTTCACATTGCTTCTCATAAATCAAAGAAAATCATGATTTATCATATTCTTATGAATCCCCAAAAATATAGGTTTCCCCACCAACTTGTTTACCTTGAACATCAACTATATATTTTTTTTTTCCACCATTTACAAGCTATACAAGGAAAACTCACCAAAATCTCATCAAAATTAAATCTCCACTTGCATGCATCAAAAATGGGGGTAATTAGGTCCTAAAACCCATATATTCACCTAAAATATTCAACCCATCCATCTAACAAATTTCTAGGGCATAAAAAAATTTCATTTTCTTCAAAAACCCCAATTTACATCACAAAAATTTCAAGATCCACAATATTTAGGTGCTGATTTCTCATTTTAACACAAAAATATTGGCCCATCTCATCCCTTCTTCCACAATTAAGCTCAAAACAAGATCTACACTAGCATGCATGTTTAAACAACACAAAAACTAAATTATTTTGCTCATAAATTCAGCTGAAATGGTGAGAAAATTACCCCAAAAGAAATCCCTCTTGTTCCTCTCTTCTTCTTCTCCTTTCTCCTCCTTCTTCCTTCTTCTTCCTTCTTCTTCTTCTTCCTCTTTTCTTCTTCTTCCTCTGCTCCCTTCTTCCTGTCGGAAAACGGCAGCAGCTGCCGCCGGCGTGAGCAGCGGCAGCAGCTGCTGCTACTGTTCCTCCTCCTCCTCTCTTTCTATTTCAGTTCTATCTCTCTCTCTCTCTCTCCCACGATCAGCCCTCTCTCACAGTCCCCCCTTTCTTCCTCCCTCTTCTCTCCCACGCCCCCTTCTCTCCCCCTCTCAAGGTCTCTCTCTAATTTCTCTCTTCCTTTCTAATTTCTTTTCTTTTCTTTTCCCCTTTTTCTCTTCCAATATTAGCACTACTATAAAGGTTATTAGGGCAGATTTTTTTTTTTGTTAGTGGAGTTTAAAAACACCCCATTTACTACCAATATTATCATTGTTAGAAATAAACCCTTTTTCCTTTTTGTTACAAATTCTAATATTTCTAATACTACCCATTCTTTGTATTACTAATACTACTAATATCCTTACTTATTATTAGTAAACAATTTTCTTTTTGTTAGTGGGGTCTCACACCAGTTACACTTGTTGTATGTAGATTTCAAAAGAGAAGAAATTTCAAAAAGGGGATTTCTACAAAAAAAGGACTTTGGTTTTCAAAAAGGGGTTCTTCCAAAATAGTTTTCGAACTTTAACTTAAAAGACACACAACCCATATATATATATGCTACTATATGTTATTACTAAGGTAAGCTTGTGAAAGATTGGAGACTCTCTACAAGGATGGTGGATCATGCTTATCCAGATGTGGTACACTATCTGAGACTTTGCCAGGTGTTTTTGTCTTCAGGGCGGTATGGGACGTCAGAGAGACAGGTACACCTAGGGAAGTCTGGGAAGTCACGATTATTTCCTGGAAAACCGTGTTTGTTGGTGGTGTTGAGTAACTAGTTTAGATGAGGTTCGCATGCCTGCCCGATGGGTGTTAGACGCGGGGGAAGGTTGTCGGGGAACCTTCTCTGGATTAGTTGGGGGCCCTTGTCTAGTCTGCAGTCATCAAATTGTGCGTACTTGGTATTGATCTTGAAAAAATCCTGACTGGGGTAACCCGGTCGTGTTCCTTGGCTATACTAGCAGAAGTACACTGCTATTGTTTGTATATGTATATGCAGGTTTTCTTGATGTTTCAATTAACTATATAATATGCATTGCTTTTATAAATGCTTTTGAGTTGTTATCGNACTTTTATTTTATATGAATACAACTCTTACTTTATCTTCTCCCACTATATATATTTTGACAGGAAACAACAAACATAACTATATATTATATCACAGTTATATCCATGTTAAGTGAGAAATTGAATGTCGTAGTTATTTGCAGGTTCCTCCTAGTCCTACATCGTTGGGATTTCAGTTGAGTTGGGAAGTTGAGAAAAAAAAATGGGTGGCAATTTTTGTGCATACCTTTAGTTCCTTTACTTCCGCTGCGTAAAATTTTTTGTATGCACTGTGTCTATTAGGTGACGAAAGGTCCAGTTTACAGGGGAGACTCTGCCGGATTTGAGTCTCGTTGTAGACTGATGGTAATGTCCCTTATTCTGGACTACGGGGCGTTACATGATCCACAGATGGTAGAGGAAGAAAACAATGAGAAGGGGAACAACCCTTTAACAGATATTGATCAAGAGGAATTTCAAGTTGCAGCTTGTCATCCACTAGACTCTGGAAGATTGGAGTCCGGATTAAAGACTGAAATTCCTAAGTTTCATGGTGATTCTTCAAAATAAGTTGTTGCAAGGAGATTTATTTTTCTTTCGTGAGATCGAAGAAAATCAAGTATCTGTTGATTGGAATTTACCACCAATCTACGATATTTACCCGGAAGATGAAGTTTATTTTAAGTCAATTTATGTTGATCATTATTTCACGACCAACGTAGTTGACTTCGTAGATCTATATAATGAAGCTTCTAGTTATGAGGATCCATTCTTATCGAGCATTGACGTGGTATCTGCAAGATTAAAATTTTATGTTCAATTTTCAGAATTCTTCGTTGTAACCTATGGCGAGTTCAATATTTTTCACCGGAAAGTTGCATTGGCAGAAAATTACATAAGCAAAATTCGAGGACGAATTTTCTCTAACAGGGGGAGAATGATGAAGGATGATTTGAGACAAATTAGAATCTTATTTTATTTATGTAAATTTATTATATTTACTAAAAATAAGTGAATTTCTTTTTTATTATTTAGGGCTTATTTAAGAAGGTCTAAAAGTGTCTATTTTGAGTTTTAATAGGTTTAGAAAGTTGCTTATAGGTAGTAGATATCTTAGGGTCCAAGTTTTTAGTATTTTGGTGAGTTCTAACTTGTTATGTGGGAGTTATCTATATAAGGAGCTCCAAAAATGAAAATTAAAAATAGTTTTTTGATGATTAATGAAATTTAATTTAGAGAAATTGTTCTTTATTATTATGTTCTTAGATTTATGAGTTATTTTGATCTCCGCCCTGCATCACTTTTATACCCCCCATTGTAATAGAGAATGAAATGAAAATTTAGAACTTCTAAATAATTTAATAAGGGACATTACTCTCATTTGACTATGTAAGAAATTACAACCCAGATAATTAGGAATTTTATCTCCAACATCCCACGATTTTGATAACAAAGAAAATAGTGGGGTATTCTCTCCCCTTCTCCACGTCTCTATCTCTCCCATAAATCTATCACCACTACCTTAAATCTCAAAATTCTCTTTTCATTTACAAACATATCAAGTCTCTTATTTCTTAATTTACCAAGAAAATAGCTATTGAAAATTGAACTAATTGCACAAACTAAAAACTTATTAGAAACTCATCCCACATCCCTTCCATGGTTAAACTATTTCCACTTTTTTATCATTCTCCATCTGTTATATATGCGTCTCTCTCCCTTAAAAACTGAATCAAAAGTAGGTCTTCTTTCTATTCATACTTGAAGTAAATATTATTTAGATGCATTATTCACTAATGTTTTTCTATTTTCATTATGTTTGGCCATTATTAGTTTGTCTGTTTCTTTTTATCAGTATTAGTTTGTCTATTTTTTAAAACAATAAAGTATATTTTGATTAACTATTTTAATGTTAAAGTCAAATTTTAGGGTTCTTTTTATTAATAGATGCTATTTCAATTTAATCTTTATAGGTTACAAGTTTTGTGTGCATAAGGCATACTTCAAGGAAGATTGAAGGAGTTAGCTTTCAATAAGTTATCATTATAAGGATTTTATCCATCGTACAGTTACTTCCTCAAATTATCTCAAGATTTAATATTTTATTTTACTGTTTTGTTAGATGATTAATACATTATTTCAGTTTTTCTTTTTGTAGGATCTTCTCTGTCGTTAACTATTCTCATGCCTAATGTTAATGAACAAGTCCAGCGTAAGAAACAAATCCAACATACGTGCATAGAGCTTGTATTAATTATGCAAACCCAGATATGTGTAATTATAGAATGGTACGTAAATCAAACACGACATCGAGAAATTTTTTTATCTCATGGATTCTTCCATTAATTTAAGCTTACTCCATAGGAAAATTCTTAAAAAAAATCATGTTTAAGATTGCGTAAATTTTAAGAACTGCTACAATTTCTAGCTAAGCGAATAAATTTGCAACAAGTTTGGTAACAAAAAAAAAGAATCTACAACGGTTGTTAATTATGCTAATGAATCAGCGACGGTTTTTGAAGCGTTCCTTATTAATCTTCATTGATGACATTCTAATCTACTCCAAGACAAGAGAAGACCACGGGATTCATTTGCGTAGAGTGCTTTAGACTCTATGAGAACACCAGTTGTATGCTAAATTCGAGAAATGCGAATTTTGGCAATAAGAGGAGAAGTTTTTAGGACACGTAGTGTCAGGAGCGGGAGTGACAGTGGATCCCTCCAAGGTTCAGGCTGTGCTGGAGTTGCGCCAATCCACTATGGTATCAGAGATTCGAAGTTTCCTAGGTTTGGCCTGGTACTATAGGCGGTTTATCGAAGGATTTTCACGGATAGCAGGTCCTTTGACTAGTCTCACAAAGAAAGACATTTTATTCAAGTAGGATGACAAGTGTGAGAAAGCGTTTCAAGAGTTGAAGGCAATATTGGCGACATCTCCAGTTTTGATCATACCAGAGAGTAGAGCCGGACTCGTGGTGTTTACCGATGCATCGCATCAGGGACTGGGATGTGTTTTGATGCAGAATAACCGAGAAGTTGCTTATGCTTCGAGACAACTGAGGATACATGAGCACAACTATCTAACTCTTGATCTTGAGCTAGCAGCTGTGGTATTTACACTTAAGATTTGGAGGCACTACTTAGGTGAAAGGTTTGAGTCCTTTTCGGATCATAAAAGTCTCAAATACTTATTTTCGCAGAAGGAGCTGAATATAAGGCAGCGAAGATGGTTGGAACTCCTGAAGGACTATGACTTCCAGTTGCTGTACTATCCGGGAAAGACCAACATGGTGGTAGATGCTCTAAGTAGGCATCCTAGGGGCATAGTGGCGACTATGATGGTCCAGCAATAGTGACTATTGGATACAGATTCAGAGTATAACTTCGATTTGGCAACCCACGAGCAGAGACAATTGTTGTTGGGTAGTGTAGTCATTCGACCTACTCTAATAAGCCAAATCAGCAGTGAGTAAGGAAACGATCAATGGTGCCATGACAAAGTTGCAGGTATTCAACAAAGAGAAATCACGGACATGACTGTAAGGGATGATGGTGGCTTGAGATTCAAGGGTCGCTTGTGTGTTCCAGAGAAATCTGAGCTGAGGAGGAACATCTTGAACGAGGCACACCATAGTAAGTACATTATACATCCTGGAGAGAACAAGATATATCGGGATCTCAAGTGACATTTCTAGTGGTTAGGAATGAAGCAAAGCATAGCAGAGTTTGTTCGAACGTGTTTTACTTGTCAGCAAGTGAAGGCAGAGCATCAGAAACTTGTGGGTACTTTGCAGTCCCTAAACATACCCGAGTGGAAGTCAGAGAATATATCTATGGATTTCATCGACCGATTACCCAAGAATAGGAAGGGAAACGATTCCATTTGGGTGATCATGGACAGACTGACCAAGTGCCCACACTTCGTACCAGTCAAGAAGACATACACCGCAGAGTAGTTAGCTACATTGTATGTGAAGGAGATAGTTCGATATCACGGAGTTCCAGTTTCAGTGGTATCAGATCGGGATACTTCGTTCACCTCGAAGTATTAGAGAGCTTTTCAAGAACTTATGGGGACGCTGCTGGACTTGAGCACGGCTTTTCATCCTCAAACAGATGGACAGACAGGAAGAGTTAACCAAGTGTTGGAAGATATGCTCTGTTATGTAGTTCTAGTCTTCAAGGGTAATTGGGAAGATTCATTACCGCTTGTTGAGTTTGCCTACAACAACAGTTACCAAACTAGTATATAGGGATGGCACCATTTGAAGCGTTGTATTGCGGACCTTGTAGATCCCCAGTATGTTGGGCAGAAGTCAGAGAGTCAAAACTTCCAAGATCGAAAACTGTACAACAGACTACAGAGAAGATAGCTCTAATCAGAGAGCATATATGAGAAGCTCAGAGTCGACAGAAAAGTTACGCCGATCAAAGGCGTAGGGATCTTGAAACTGAGGTAGGTGATCAAGTACTACTGAAGGTATCACCGATGAAGGGTGTTCTTTGTTTTGGCAAGAAAAGGTAGTTAACGCTGTGTTTCGTCGGACCTTTTTTTATCCTAAAGAGAGTAGTGAAAGTGGCTTACAAGTTAGCTTTACTAGACCAGTTGGCAGAAGTCTATGATTCTTCTATTTGTCTATGCTTCGAAAGCATCTCAGAGATGAGGATCGCCCAACAGTAGTCGATTTCCACGAGTTAGAGTTGCAGCCAGGAGCAACCTATGTAGAGAAGCCTTATAGGATTTTTGACTACAAGGAACAGAAGCTCAGGTCAAGATCAATACCTTGGGTGAAGGTGCAGTGGCATCATCATGATGAGGGTGAGGCTATGTGGGAGAGAGAAGAGTAGATACGCACGAGTTACCCAAAACTTTTGGAAGAGGTATGTGCGATTTCGAGGATGAAATCCTCTTTTAGGGGGGTAGATTGTAATACCCTTTTAATTTAAATTACTAATGTTAGGGGGCACCCACTATAGCTAAGGGCACCCAGACAGAGTTTTAGTAAGTTTGGGTTTAAACTAGTTATAAATATAAACTAAAATCCAAAACCCCTTCTGTTTTATGTTGATCGACCAGAAGAGAGAAGAGAGAGAAAAGGAAAAATCGGTTGGTATAGAGAGAGAACTCCTTGAGAAAGAAATTGCAACGATCGTGTTCGTGAGAGAGAGTGCAGGGATTCATCTTCTTTTTCTTCTTCTTCTTCTTTGGGATTCAACTTCTTTGGTAATTTGAGGCAAGTAGTAACTTGCTTTATTGGTATAGATTTAGGTTATTCATGTTGTTGCTAGGCTTTCATAATGATTGAATGCATGAGAACCTAATTTGTACGTCGTTTATATAATGTTACATGTAACTTATAATCGTATGAGGTGTGCATGTTTCTATTAGTTAGAATGCATGAAATCTATGTATATAAGAGATGTATGTGAATCTCTAATGTTTACAGAGGTGAAAACCAAATTTACACGTAGTTTGAATGAAAAACTAAACTCAAAATCGCGAGAAAACCCAGGGGGTATCGATACCCACAGTGCAGGTATCGATACCTGCTAAAACCTGTTCGATAGGTGGTGCTGGTATCGATACCAGGCTCATGTGGATACCAAACATGGCTGGTATCGATACCAGAGATGCCTGTTACCCACTTTCAGGTTGGTATCGATACCAACCAAGCTGGTATCGATACCAACTTACCTAAATCCCATAATTAAGTTGTTTTTGTGTTCTTAATAAAATTTGGCTTTTGTTTAATAAACATCATGATATGTAACCTATAGATTATATGCTAATATATGTTTATGAGCAAGGAATGCATGCTTAAACTCTTGGTTGTATACCTTCATGGTGATGAACACTTGTGGACACATTAAATATGTAAGAAACCTCTATAAGCTTGATGTGTGCTTAATCAACTTGTTTGGCTTGTGTGCAAACATAGTCTAGGTCCTGTATAGGCATGGTCCTCTCCAAGCGAGGTCTACAGAATCACCAAATAAGGTCTACGGAATCACTTGACATGTAAGTAACGCCGACAGGATTACCAGTATTTGAGGGGATAGATTTCGAGGTGGTTCATCGGATTTACGTGGCGCATGGCCAATGTTTCAATTGAACTACAGGGACGGGTGAAACATGGGTAGTATTTATAGTACACTACTTGTTGCAATAACTTAATCTTAACTGAATATCATAAAACACAACAACCGTGAAATCTGTGAATCATTTATCTTGTTACACTTTGTTTACTCTATCTCATGACATATCTTGTATTTATGTTAATACACTTACCCTAGTGAAGCATATAGTTAACCCGAATCTAAGTGAAGGGAACTAGTGAACTTGTTGGCTAGGTTTTGACCTAGCACCATTAATCTTGTCAGGTCCAGGTCATCAGGCGAATAATCAGTAGCGGTGATGTTCATAGTTCGGGAATAAATATTAGGAGTTTTCGTAGATTTCCGTGAAGACATTAATTATTCTTTTAATCAAGTTTGGTTGAGTTTGAACATATATTTAGTCCACTATTGTTTGAGATTATTCGTTTATTCGTTTGTTCATATCACAATTTATGTTTGAGTTAATAAAGTTTATTTTAGTTTTATTTTACTTATGTCTTAAATGTGAGTGCAGCTTCTTGTTAATAGCTATGTCGGAATGCCTAGTTCTCATTGAGTAAGGGCTGCAGACCTAAAATGTGAGGGGCGAAGCATTACAGGAAACTACATACGTGTTGTCGTTGTCGCAAGGATGTGGTCTTGATAGCACACACCTATGCTTTATAGATATGTTGGAGCATCCAGTTGAAGGTAGAGGGCTTGAATCGATTCTTGTGGTGCGCGAATACCGCGATGTATTTGGCGAGGTCCCAAAGTTACCACCTCACAGAGAGATAGACTTCTGCTTGGAGCTGGTTCTGGGCACAAAACCGATTGCTAAGACACTTTATCGGATGGATCCAATAGAGATGAAAGAATTGAAAAACCAGATAGACCAGCTTTTGGCTCAAGGTTTCATACGTCGTAGTTCGTCAGCTTGGGGTGCACAAGTTCTTTTTGTTAAAAAGAAAGATGGGTCCATGAGACTATGTATAGACTACCAGGAACTGAATAAGGTTATGGTGAGGATTAAGTATCATTTTCCTAGGATAGGTGATCTGTTTGATCAGCTTAAGGGAGCACAATGGTTCTCTAAGATAGACTTAAGGTCAGGTTATCATCAGCTTAGAGTCTGAGAGCAGGACATTCCTAAGATAGCATTTCTGACAAGAAATGGGTCTTACGAGTTCTTGGTAATGCCGTTTGGGATTACCAATGCACCAGCCGTGTTTATGGATCTGATGAATCAGGTTTTCAGAGACTTCTTGGATCAGTTCGTGATTGTCTTCATTGATGACATTCTAATTTACTCCAAGACATAAGAAGACTACGAAATTCATCTGTATAGAGTGCTTCAGACTCTACGAAAACACCAGTTTATGCTAAATTCGAGAAATGCGAATTCTGGCAATAAGAGGTGAAGTTCTTAAGACACGTAGTGTCAGCAGAGTGAGTGACAGTGGATCCCACCAAGATTCAGGCTGTACTGGAGTGGCGGCAACCCACTATAGTGACAGAGATTCGAAATTTCCTAGGTTTGGTTGGGTACTATAGGTGGTTCATCGAAGGATTTTCGCAGATAGCAGGTCCGTTGCCTAGTCCCACTAAGAAGGACGTTCCATTCAAGTGGGATGATAAGTGTGAGCAGGCGTTTCAAGAGCTGAAGGCAAAGTTGATAACAACTCCAGTTCTGATTGTACAGGAGAGTGAAACTGGACTCGTCATTTTTATTGATGCATCGCATCAAGGACTGGATGTGTTTTGATGTAGAACAACCGAGTGGTTGCGTATACTTTGAGACAGTTGAGGATATATGAGCGCAACTATCCGACTCATGATCTCGAGTTCGCAGCTGTGGTGTTTGCACTCAAGATTTGTAGACACTATTTGATAGGTGAAAGGTTTGAGCTCTTTTCGAATCATAAGAGTCTCAAATACTTATTCTCACAGAAGGAGCTGAATATGAGGCAGCGTAGATGGTTAGAGCTATTGAAGGACTATGACTTCTAGTTGCAGTACCATCCAAAAAAGGCCAACGTGGTGGCAGATGCTCTAAGTAGGCAGCCTAGGGGCATAGTAATGACTATGATGGTTTAGTAGTGGCAACTGTTGGAGGTAGCTTCGGAGTATAACTTCGATTTAGCAACCCACAAGAAAAGACAGCTGATGTTGGGTAGTGTGGTCATTTGACCTACTTTGGTGAAACAAATCATTGGCGAATAAAGAAATGATCAATGGTGCCGTGACAAAATTGCAGGAATTCAACAAGGAGAAATCACGGACATGACTGTCGGGGATGATAGTGGCTTGAGGTTCAAGGCTCGCTTGTGTGTTCCAGAGAAATCCGAGCTGAGGAGGAACATTTTGAACGAGGCACATCATAGTAAGTACACTATACATCCTGGAGAAAACAAGATGTATCGGGATCTCAAACGACATTTCTGGTGGTCAAGAATGAAGCGTAGCATTGCAGAGTTCATATATACATACTTTACTTTTAAGCAAGTAAAGGCAGAGCATCGGAAACCAGCGGGTACTTTGCAGCCCTTAGATATACTCAAGTGGAAGTGGGAGAATATTTCTATGGATTTCTTCGACGGATTACCCAAGACTAGGAAGGGAAACAACTCCATTTGGGTGATCGTGGACAGACTGACCAAGTGCGCACACTTTGTGCCAGTCAAGAAGACATACACCGCAGAGCAGTTGGCTACGTTGTATGTGAAGGAGATAGTTCAAAACTTTCTAAAACTCTACCAGGGTGCCCTCAACATAAGTGGCTGCCCCTAAACATTAGTAAACTAAATTAAAGTTTACCTCGAAGTATTGGAGAGCTTTTCAAGAAGCTATGGGAACGCAGCTTGACTTTAGCATAGACTTTTATCCACAAATGGATGGGCAGACCGAGAGAGTTAACCAAGTGCTGGAGGACATATTCCGTTATGTAGTTCTAGAGGATTCATTACCACTTGTTGAGTTTGCCTACAACAATAGTTACCAAACTAGAATAGGGATGGCACCGTTTGAAGCATTGTATGGCAGGCCTTGTAGATCTCCAGTATGTTGGGCAGAAGTCGGAGAGTCGAAATTTCACAGATCGGAAATAATACAACTGACTACAGAGAAGATAGCTCTAATCAGAGAGTGTATGCGAGCAGCTCCGAGTCGTCAGAAAAGTTACGTCGATCAGAGGCATAGGGAACTTGAGTTCAAAGTAGGTGATCAAGTGCTACTGAAGGTATCACCGATGATGAGTGTTCTTCAGTTCGGCAAGAAAGGGAAGTTAACGTCGCGTTTCGTTGGACCTTTTCCTACCCTAGTGAGAGTAGGGAAAGGGGCTTACTGGTTAGCTGTACCAGATTAGTTGGCAGGAGTTCATAATGTATTCCACGTGTCTATGCTTCGGAAGCATCTCAGAGACGAGGACCGTTTAATAATGGTCGATTTCCACAAATTAGAGTTGCAGCTAGGAAAAACCTATGTAGAGAAGCCTTACAGGAATCTAAACTACAAGGCGCAAAAAATAAGATCAAGATCAATACCTTTGGTGAAGGTACAGTGGCATCATCATGATGAGCGTGAGGCCACGTGAGAGAGAGAGAAGAGGAGATGCACGCGAGTTACCAGGATCTGTTTGAAGAGGTTTGTGCGATTTCGGAGACGAAATCCTTTATTAGGGGGTAGATTGTAATATCCTTTCTTCAGAAATTATTAATGTTAGGGAGCACCCACTATTGTTAAAGGCACCCTGATAGAGTTTTAGTAAGTTTGAGTTTATACTAGTTATAAATATGAACTAACCCCAAAGCCCCCTTCTTATTTTGATCGACCAAGAGAGAGGGAGAGCAAGAGAGAGAGAGGATCGACCAGGGCAAGAAGGCAGAGAAACTCCAAGTTTCTCTTGAAGGTTCGATCAAGGAAGAATCGTGAACGTGAGGGAAGGGGCTGAAGGCTTCAAGTGCAGGGATTCCTCTTCTTCCTCGCGATTTTAGAGAAATTTTAACTTTGAGGCAAGTAGTAACTTTGCTCGTTTGGTGTAGATTTAGGTTATTCATATTGTTGTTATGCTTCCTAAATGATTGAATGCATGGAAATCTAGTTTGTATGTTGTTTATATGTTGTTGCATGCAAATTATGTGAGAAAATATATGTAAGTCACGATCGTATGATGTATGCATATTTCTAATGGCTAGAATGCATGAACTTTATGTATATGAGAAGTGTATGTGAATCCCTAATGTTTATAGGGGTGAAAACTAAGTTTACACGGAGTTTGAATGAAGAACAAAACCACTTGACACGTAACGGCGATAGGGTTACCAATTTTCGGAGGACGAATTTCGAGGCAGTTCATCGGGCGCACAACCAGTGTCTCGAGTGAACTATAGGGATGGGTGAAACGTGGGTAGTAACTAGAGTACACCACATGCTGCGAGAACCTAATCTTAACTAAAGATCACAAAACACTACAGTCGTGATTCTATGCATCTCTTTATTTGTTTAATCTCTTATATTGACATATTTTATGCTATATTGTTAATACACTCACGTGAAACACATGGTTATCCTGAATCTAAGCTAAGGGAACTAGTGAACTTGCTGGCTAGGTTTTGACCTAGTACCATTAATCTTTTCCGGTCCAGGTCATCAGGCGAATACTCTGTAGCGGAGGTGTTCGTAAGGCAAGAATAAGTCTTCGGGGTTTTTCTAGATTTCTGTGAAGACGTTAGCTATTCTTTAAATTAAATTTAGTTTAGTTTGGACACATGTTTAGTCCAGCATTCTTTGAGAATATTCGTTCATTCATTTATTCATATGACAGTTTATCTTTAAGTTAATAAAGTTTATTTCAACTTTATTTTACTTGTGTATTGAATGTGAATGCAAGCTTCTTGTTAGCTTGGTGTAATGCGTACACCTTAGAGCTACAGGTTGTTAATGGTTCTGCTGAATTGCCTAGTTCTCATTGAGTAAGGGCTGCAGACCTGAAATGTAAGGACGGGGCATTACACCTAGCCGTTTCTCTCTCTCCCTCTCTCTCTCCTGGTCGAACTAAACCAAGAGGGATTTTGGGTTTTAGTTTATATTTATATAAAGTATACGCGCAAACATACTAAAACTCTAACAGGGTTCCCTTAACAAAAGTGGCCCTAAACATTAGTAATTTTAAATTAAAAGGGTATTACAATCTACCCCCCTAAAAGAGGATTTCGTCCTCAAAATTGCACATACCTCTTAAAAAAAATCAGATAACTCGCGCGCATCTTTTCTTCTCTCTCCCACGTGGCCTCACATTCATTATGATGATGCCACTGCACTTTCACCTAAGGTATTTATCTTGACCTAAGCTTCTGCTCCTTGTAGTCAAGGATCCTATAAGGCTTCTCTACATAGGTTGCTCCTGGCTGCAACTCTAACTCATGGAAATCGACCATTGCTGGACGGTCCTCATCTCTGAGATCAATCAAAATAATGCAGACAAACTAAAACGTACACGTGCATTTTTACAATTACTAAACAATGATGATTTCTTCTTTTAAACATTTTTGGTTGAATACCTTCCCTCAGACTTTTTATTAGTATCATGGGGTTCTTAGGAGAATTAGGATAAACCATTTTTCTTTTGATTTGTAGGGAGAAGCTTAGTGTCTTCCTTTCACGATTCTTATATATCTTGGGTTCAGCGACCCTCATTTGATATATATTTTATCTTCTTCAATCCAGTTTCTTTTCTTTCTTTTTTTTGTAATATAAATTTATCCCATTAGGGTTTCACTTAGAAAAAATAATGCATAGCTAATTTTATTATTATTAGAAGAAGGTCTAAAATACAATGTTCCAAACCTAAATTAACAAATATGATGACAGATAAATGATAATTTAGAAAAAATTTAAGATAGTACGTCCACATAGCTAGCGCACGATTGATGATCTTAAAGAAGGATTTAACTTAAAGGAAGAACCTCAAATATCCTTAGACTCTAATAACCAAAGCTATTAGAGTCCTAGAAACAGTACTTCACCTTAATTACTATCATTCCCTTCTTCTTCTTCTTTTTCTTTTCATTGATAGTCATCTGATTGGACTGACCAGAAACTTGATTTGCTTCTTCATTATCATCAGAACAAGATTCCTCATCCTCCACTATATGTTCCATAGTTACCATGCCACCCATAGCAAGGATACGCTCATGTATGAGCGGTAGCGAACATTTGAAACGCCATGGCTCAAAGGCTGAATCGTGCACAGAATTACGAAAGAAGATCTGCTCATATGGATAGAGCTCATAATGGTCACTTTTGGCCATTGTTCGAGGCTTCCAAAGTTTTAGAGAGCGGCGCCCTTAGTGGTAGTGGTGGTGGAGGAGGAGTTAGCACGATGTCTCGAATGTTTTGATCAAGATTATGCTTGTAACGCCCCGTACTCTAAAATACAAGGGGCATTACCGTCAGTCTACCGCGAGACTCAATTCCGCCAGAGTCTCCCCTGTAAACTGGACCTTTCGTCACCTAATAGACACCGTGCATATAATAATTTACGCAACGGAAGCAAATTTAAACAAGGATATGCACTACAAATTTGCCACCCATTTTTTTTTTTCAACTCAACTGAAATCCCAACGAAGTAGGACCAGGAGGAACCTGCAACAACTACGACATTCACATTTCGCTCTTAACATAGAATAGTTGTGATATGATATATAGTTAAGTTTGTGGTTTCCTGTCAAAGTATATGTATATAGAGAGAA
>MVGT01003158.1:0-10275 GCA_002174775.1 Macleaya cordata
TCTTTAAGAAATTCCATCCATCGACGCTGCCTCAGATTAAGATCTCTTTGTGTGAAGATATATCGTAGGCTCTTATGGTCTGAATAGATTTCGAATTTCTCTCCGTAAAGATAATGCCGCCAAATCTTGAGTGCGAAGACAATGGCTGCCAATTCTAGGTCTTGAGTTGGATAGTTTTGTTCGTGCACCTTCAATTGTCTTGATGCGTAGGCAACAACTCGTCCTTGTTGCATAAGCACACAACCGAGTCCCTTCAAGGAAGCATCACTATAAATGATATACCCTGTTCCACTCTCTGGGGTAATTAACACAGGTGCTGAAGTTAACTTTTCCTTCAACATTTGAAAGGATTCTTCACACTCCTCATTCCACACGAACTTCACGCCCTTCTTAGTCAACTTAGTCATTGGTGCTGCTAAGCATGAAAAACCCTCTACAAATCTTCGGTAATAGCCAGCTAAACCAAGGAAGCTGCGAATTTCGAATACGTTCTTCGGTCTTTCCCATTTCAGCACAGCTTCGATCTTAGTAGGGTCCACTCGAATACCATCTCTTGTCACGACATGACCCAAAAACTGGACCTCCGATAGCCAGAAGTCACATTTACTTAGCTTTGCATACAACTGATGCCCTCTCAGTGTTTGTAGGGTGATTTTTAGATGTTCTGCATGCTCTTCATAAGTCTTTGAGTAAACCAAAATGTCGTCCACAAACACCACAACAAACTTGTCGAGGTATGGCCTGAACACACGATTCATCAGATCCATAAATGCTGCTGGAGCATTGGTGAGTCCGAAAGGCATCACAAGAAATTCGAAGAGTCCGTAACGAGTTCGAAAAGCAGTCTTCGAAATATCGTCCTCCCGTACCCGTAATTGGTGATATCCAGACCTTAAGTCGATCTTTGAAAAGTATTGTGCTCCTTTAAGCTGGTCAAATAGATCGTCAATCCTTGGTAGTGGGTACTTGTTCTTAACTGTTACTTGATTTAGTCGTCGATAGTCGATGCACAAGCGGAGAGTTCCATCCTTCTTCTTAACAAAGAGAACAGGCGCACCCCAAGATGAGGTACTCTCCCTAATAAAACCACGTTCCTTTAATTCTAATAATTGTTTGTCCAGCTCCTTGAGTTCAACAGGTGCCATCCTGTACGGTGGCATGGAGATCGGTGTCGTCCCGGGAAGAAGTTCGATTATGAATTCCATCTCTCGTATTGGAGGTAATCCTGGTAACTCTTCAGGAAAGACATCCATGAATTCTTCGACCACCGGGATACGCTTAGTGATGGTATCGTTCTTATCATCACTTAGTTCTAGCTGAGCGAGGAAGCCTAAACTACAAAGGAGTTTCGACTTCTGGTGATGGTGTCCCAAAGAGGTGAGAGAGTTGAGTGGATTTCTCGCACCATCAAACTGAAATGTGACACCTTCTCGAGAAGAGAAGGTCACTCTCTTCTTAAAACAGTCAAATATAGCATGGTATGTTGCAAGCCAATCCATACCCAGGATGACATCAAAGGTTGTCATCCCTAAAACGATCAGGTCCCCTACGAGTTCCTGATCGGCAATTCGAATAACACAAGCTCGACATACACGATTCAAGCATACACTCCCTATTGGGGTAGTCACACATAAAGAGGATTTAAGAGGTTCGGACTCTAATCCTAATAATATAACATATTGAGTCGATATGAAAGAGTGTGTGGAACCAGGGTCAAATAAGATTTTTGCCTATGAATTAAACAAAAGAAGTGTACCTTCCACTACTGCATTATCCACGTCGTCATCAGTTTGGACTGCCGCAAATGCCCTTCCTTGTTGGTTGGGTTGTGTTGGCCTCTGTTGGTTCTGAGGTCGTTGTTGTTGCTGCTGCTGATTGGGTCTCGAATACTGTCCTCCTTGTTGAGGTTGTTGTTGTCTAAGTCTAGGACAGTGTTTGCGGATGTGTCCAGCCTGACCACACTCGTAACATTTCTTCGGCTGGGAGTTATCCCCATTCTTATCTTGTGTATTCTGTCCCAGAGTTGGATTTGGCCTCTGTCGCTTGAAGGAATCCTTCCTATTGTTGTCTCTCTTCCTAGCATGGATTTTCTGGGATTCCTCATGCTCGCGCTCGACGACCAGTGCTCGTTCGACAATTCCCCCGAAACTAGTAAGTAGAAAAGGTGCAACTCTACTACGGATACCAGGCCTCAAGCCTTCTTGGAATTTGAAAGCCTTAAGTTCCTCTGTGGCGACGAGTTGTGGAGCATAGCGTGACAGTTCCTCAAATTTTGCTTCATATTCTGCTACCGTCATATTCCTCTGAGTGAGCTGTAGAAATTCTCCCATCTTGTTGTTCCGTGAGGCAAGTGGGAAGTACTTCTCTAAAAATATTTGCTTAAATGCTGGCCATGTCATTCCACGTACCTCTTTTGTGCGCTTAGTCAATGACCACCAATGATTGGCTTCCTCAGTGAGTAAGTACACAGCAAGGTCCACTCGAAGCATATCATCCACACGTAAGAAGTCCATTCTCTTCTCCAAATCAGCTAACCAGTTCTCAGCCTCGAGGGGATTTGTAGTTCCTTTAAACTTTGGAGGGTCATAGCGATGAAATTCTCGGATTATAGTCATCGTCCGAGTTTCTTCACTTAGTTCAGGTGAAACAAGAGGCCCTGACCTAGTCTCACGTAAGGCCTCAGTCATTTCGCGGAGAGCTTGAGCTAAGGCATCATCTTGATTTGCACCCCTTGCCATATCCTACAAGGATACAGTTGTGAGTACAACCAAATGATAATTGGTTCAATGGTCTTCAAACATTTGATTGCACATCATGCAAACGCTTATTTTATTTAGTACTAGAAGATCCATTATTTTAACAATATTATAACTATGATTAAAGCTAGTATATATGTGAATGGGTATATATCACTTTTCTAAAATCTCCTCAGATTTAAAGTTGTTAAGCCGATTTCGAANACGGGCCATCTTCTTTAAAACCCAGAACTCACGGTGTTAAGTTGAAAAATAAACTAGTTTAGTCATCACAATAAATCTATATAAAACAAGCACACTTAATTCATATAATTATTAGCAAACTTAAGATAAACACACCCATAGATAGTTATCACATGGTGAAATAGTTCATCACCAATATTTCAAGCTAGTAGGACAAAATAAATCATAGAAAATATAAGTTCTATAGTTTCAAACATCTAAACATAACATAAGACACGAAGCTTTAAATCATCACTCCTTTTAATCATCCTATTCCTGTGTATTCGGCACACCTCCATCATTTAAGAAGCAGGATTATCAACAACAATGAGAAAACTCAATAGGTTCATCTCCCCACCCCTAGTGGGCAGCGGCTAAACACTAAGCGATAAAACACTAAATAAGTAGTTAATAACAATTCTCAAGTAAAGAAATGCTTCGAATATCCACGAGGCGTATAATCATGAAAAATATGATCTTATACAAACTTTTCGATTTTGATCCTTGGTCTTTCGGAAAACACATCACCCATTCCGATTTTGATCCTTAGTTAAGGAACCACAACCATCGATGGTGGAGTATTAAACTCAAAGGGAAAATCACTGTCCCGATCAATAAGGGTGTTTCGTCGAGCCTTCGCTCTTATGGAATTCAGATCCCATATTAATGCATTATGAGAATGTTAACCAAAACCTTTCATATTCTTTGGATCTTATTTCAAAATAGAGTTCAAAACCATCAATACTCGAGTAACCATAATACATCCTGTCACCAAGAAGTTAGGTTAATGCAATAATGTAATAATTCGTTTAAACCTCGAAATAAACCATCACGATGAGAATATGAAAATTTGATACCAAATCTGTCTTTGGAATTCTAAAATTCGTCGTTTAAACTTCAAAACAGTTTTGTGAGCAACAAGCATAAATAGAATTCGAAATCCAACTTAAATTCAAAAGAAACCGTTAAGTATAAAAGGGTTCATTAAATTTACAAGATTACACCTTTGTGTTAGTAAATATTGGCCACAAAAAGTTTACCCTTAACATACACAAACAGGTTGAGGAGTTAAATAACAAGAGGAGAACCAAAAGACGATTTTTAGGCGTATTACATAAGAACAAGAGTTGTACATAAGGTCAATTTAAGAGGTCTAATAAACTGAATAAACAAACTCTAAAAGTGCTCAAATTTATACTAAAGGTAGATATATGTGTCATGAAAGTATAGGAACTGAAATCACTCAATTCAGAATTATACAAAGGAAGTTATACCCATTTTCGTACCAGCTGTGCAGTAAAACCGAGAATTCAGATTTCAGAAATGCGCAGTTTAACGAAAACAGTCGCTGTGGATTATTTACAAATCGGATTTTGGTGATTCCAAAAGCATTAGAAAGATAACAGATAAATGTATAATTCTTATTCATGGCATTAAACCAGAAAGTAAATCAATCTAGAAGAAAAATACCAATCTTTAGGACTTTCTCAGCAAAATTGATTTTGTCAAAACTCAAAGGTAACTTTCAGAATTAAAAACATATAGTAAATGAGCTCCAAAAATTATAAAATTTTTACAGGAGATACATATATATGTTAAAAACATATGAGAGTTGGAATCACTCAATTTGGGTCTATAACGAAGAAGTTATGGTCGATATAGTAGTGACTATGCAGTAAAAACGGGAATTTACAATTTCATATCGAAAATACAAAAAAATCAGTTCATTGTTGTTAGTAAAACTAACCTAAAAACAGATCTATTATTTGTGTAAAATAAGTCCAATAATTATTCCATTAGTTGTGGATAAACCAACTCAAAAATTAGTCCAAAACTTAAGCTTTCATGGATACCTAAATTAAGAACAATTATATGCTTAAAATCTTAAAATCATGATTAATACATATGATATACAATTTATAACATATGATGCAATCCAATAATAAAAACTTATCATGCATACATATATCTTAAGAGATGAACATTTTCATAAAATTTCAAACATAGTAATCGATAAAACATCCCACTAGAAATGGTTCAATGAGACCTACCTTTGATAGCTAGAAATTATCCAAGAGGGTGGTGATCTTCTCAAATTCTTCTTCTCTTAATTTTCCTTCCTCTCTTCCTATTTCTCTCTTCTCAATTCTCTCTTAACTTACACCATATTTTTCTTCACAAACTACCTCCTTATATAGGTGAAAATGGAATCTAAGGTGGTAGATGAAAATAAAAATTAATGGTGGTGGATTAGCCATTATAATGGTGGACTAGCTATTACTTAGTGGTGGTAGACTAGCCATTATAATGGTGGACTAGCCATTATAATGGTGGTACATTTATTATTATTATTTATTTATCAATTTATTTTATTTTATTATATATATATGTAGATAATTATTTTGTGACTTTAACTTAATTTCTAAAGACAAAAGAAAACATATGTATTTGTAGATATGTATTTAATAAGTATATTCTAATATATAGATATACATGTAGATAAGTTCATCACATATTTATACATACTTATATGCATACACACACACACATATGTATATATATATATATATACCTTAATTCTATAAGTGGTTAGTGAATAGTAAAATTACCTCTTGACACACACGCAACAAAATAATACTTATGGGTCAACAAACATTTAAGGGTTAAAATTTTTCGGGGTGTTACAGGGGTTATCCACATATGAGAAGGAACTTCTTGCTATTGTTCACGCGGTCACTAAGTGGAGACCTTATCTTCTTGGATGTTGATTTTCCATCCATACTGATCAACAAAGTTTGAAATATTTCTTGGATGCCCGAGCAACTACGGCTATGCAACAGAAATGGTTAACGAAATTACTTGGCTATGATTATGAAATTGTGTACAAGAGGGGTGTGGAGAATAAGGCAGCAGATGCATTATCTCGCATGCATGAGTCAGTAGAGAATAATGCCATATCATATGTCAGTTGCAATTGGCTAGATGAATTAAAAGCAGACCTTAGAGTTGACCAATGGGTGCTGGACCGAATTCAGAAACTAGATCAATCAAGCTTTTCAGCTAAAAATTTCAAAGTGGAGGACGGTTTGCTGAAATATAAACAACAATGGGTACTTAGCCCGAGTTCCCAATGGAAACCAATCTTACTTCGTGAGTTTCACTCTTCTCCAGCGGCAGGACATTCCGGCTACTTGTAGACGATGCAAAGATTATCTAAATTATTTTATTGGCAAGGGATGCACCAAGATGTGACGAATTTTATTGCTGGTTGCGATGTTTGTCTACGTAAAAAATATGACACGCTATCTCCTGCAGGTTTATTACAGCCTCTACCTATCCTTACAACGATTTGGACGAACATATCAATGGATTTTGTGGAAGGCCTTCCAAATTCACATGGTAAGACTGTAATTTTGGTGGTCATTGATAGGCTAACCAAATATGGCCATTTTATTGCACTCAAACATCCATATACAGCTACTACAGTTGCTCATTCCTTTGTAGAAACAATAGTCAAGCTGCATGGTTTTCCACAAACTATTATTTCAGATAGAGATGCTATCTTTACAAGCCGATTTTGGCAGGAACTTTTTCACTTACAGGGAACTCAATTACGGATAAGTTCTTCTTATTATCCCCAAACCGACGGACAAACTGAGGTGGTTAACAGATGTTTGGAAGCTTATTTGCGATGTTTTGCAGGACATAACCCAAAAAGTTGGTTAACTTGGTTACATTGGGCTGAATATTGGTATAACACAACATACCATACTTCAACAAAAATGACCCCGTTTGAAGCTTTTTATGGTGTGTCACCACCTGCCCTACACACCTATATACCTGGAGAAGCCCAAGTTACTACATTGGATAAGGCTTTAGTTCGACGTAATCAAGTCCTAGCAATCCTCAAAGATAATCTCCTTGCTGCTCAGAATAGGATGAAACAATATGCGGATCGTCATCGTTCCGAAAAAGAATTCCAAAAAGGAGAATTCGTTTATCTTAAGTTGCAACCTTATCGCCAACACTCTACTGTTCGAAGGTCTTCCCAAAAGTTAGCTCCACGATTTTTTGGGCCATATAAAATTCTATAACGAATTAGAAAGGTAGCTTACCGCCTTGAGTTGCCTAATGACTCTCGCATTCACCCTGTTTTCCATATCTCATTCTTAAAGAAAGCTTTAGCTCCTAACAATCGAGTTACTCCACAACTACCATCCGATTTGGAGGATGCTACTGCTGAACTTAATTTGTTTTTGGACCTTGAGGACAAGGTCCGACTCAAGAAGGGGGGAATGATAAGGTTTGAACTCAGTCATAGTTTTAAAGATAGGCTTGGAGATGATAATACAAGCGTGGGGCCTGTTTTGAGTAAAATTGAAGACACACAAGCAGCTAATGTGGTTCATGGGATGTCCACCAAAGAGGCTAACGTGGCAGGTTGGTAGGAATCTTGAAGGATGGAATAAGTTGGTGGAGAACAGTAGTTTCTAATAACTATTAAAATAGGAGTTTATATTACTTGAAAGTAGAGTAGTTCTTTTAGAATTAATATTAGAAATTGTAATTTCAGTAGGATTCTAATTCTCTGTTTTAGTAGGTTTCTTTTTATAGTATAATTGCTTGTAGAACATCTATTTAAGCCCGTGAGAGGCAAAATATCATCAGAGAAGAAGTTTTAGTTTAATTAGTTTCTTGTTCTTACGAGTTACTCTGCTGGCCGTGGGTAGGAATCGATTTTGATACCTATCATTGTAGTCCCAAGTTAGCAACAATTTTCCATCCATTCTCCTTAAAGCAAACCTCTCCACCAACACAAAACAACCAAACCTCCTCCACCCATTTTCTCCTTTAAACTCTTCTACCTTTTCCACCCTCCCTACATCATCTCTGCTTTCTCCCCCTCCTATTTCATACCCTCCTTTTTCTTGAATCCATCTCATTTTCTCAACGATTGCTAAACTCAACCCTAGTCTCAACCCTTCTTTGTTATGCTTAACATTTCTAAACCATACAAACCCATCAACTCCACAATCCTTGTCATCCTTCACAGCTTCCTCTCCAAAGAGCTTAACTGATTCTTTTTGCACACTAGCACTCACTGCTACAATGTTCTTATTACCTGTTGCTGCTGGCGTGTAGTTATCATTTTCACATTTATAAATCTCTTCCCAAAACTGCTCCAGAGTCATTTTGTAAAATAAGGAATTTTTCATCTGGTATCTCAAATTGTTTTCCCTTATGAACACAAAAGGACAATACCATTTCCCCACAACCACAGTTGTAGAATATTGATTTGATGTCGAAAAATCGAGCTCCGGTGGCCACATGCGTAGAGAAAGATTGAGACCCGAAGCTTCGCCTAATTGGTGAGGTTTTGAATTCGACATGTATAAATCCCACCCTTTTTGTCTAAGGAACTCAGGAGGAAATCCATCAAGAGCGACAGACTTAGCAACAAAACCACCATTTTTACTTTCAAATATCTCTACTTATTGATAAATGTCTCTATGGTCTAAAACCCTTGGTTTAACATCTTTGACGGCATCGCAGCAGAAACAAGAGGTGCCCATATCTTTCTCTCTTGAACTTGTGGATGCTTGCCTACAGTATCAAATTTTCAAGCTTAGGTTCCAACATTTACATATGGTGTTAAGAACTTAAGATATCTGCACTTGCAACTTTTTCTTATTCTACTTGATCGTAAATAATATTGTTCGACAGGTAGAAGGAAAGAAATTAAATAGCTTTTGATGGGTTAGAGGAAATAAATAAAATTTAAGGAATCGATAGGAAAATTTTGTTGAATGTTTCTAGGAGCCTTCTTAGCGTGCCTATTTAAGAGTAATGTCTTGGAACCCTATGTGGGGATTCTTAGAAGACACTCTGGCCTGTGTGGCCCACATAAAAATGATTCAAAGATTGATTTTTGGTTAGAGATGTCGGTTTGCAAATGGAAAATCAAATGTCTCACTTGGCAAAAGTTGATTGATTACTCACCTCTAAAACTTGGACTCTAGGGGGTTTGGCAAACAGAAGCACTTCTGCTTCTGCTTCTAAAAAACAAAAGTGGTTCTGAGAAGTAAAAAATTATGAGAAGTTATATGGTAAACTACGAACTTATAAATAAAGAAAAATGATAAGTTATTAGCTGTCACACTGATCAAAGGTTTCTAGTAGAAGAACATTCAATCAAGAACAAATAATAGAATTAAGAAGAAGACAATGCTGCTGAAGATAGTTTACCTCTATAAGATTCTCAATATTCTTTAAAGAATTAACCAGAAAAGAAAAAACAATGGTAACTCTTACACAACCTGTAGGTTTATACCCTTCAAAAGAAATCAATAAAAAGAACTCCCCCCTACACAGAGGGATTAACTCCTACTTATAGAAAAGAGTACTTGGCTGTTTCTAATTGGTAACCTTCTTGGACACCAAGTCTTCTCCAACAGTTTTCTATTTCACAATAGAAAACATCCACCTTGCTGGACAAGTAGACTTCTAAAATAGAAAGTTAAGTATATACTATTATATTAGTAATTACTAAAAGTTGCTTCTCATATATATATGAGAAACTTACTAAACCAGCCATCTACTATTATATTAGTAATTACTAAAAGTTGATTCTCATATATATATGAGAAACTTAATAAACCAACCATCTACTATTAATGGGTGATCCACCTGGATCACACACGGTACTCGAGGAGAAGCAACTTCTGAGAGAAAAAAAACAAAAAAAAAATTTGCTTAAATTATCATACATACTTTTCTGTTTTTGACTTCAACTTCTTTAAGTAGTTGCCAAACACCCTATTGCAAATCTTATGGTTGTTAGTTTGTCGATATTTAGAAGGACTCTTATTTAGAGTCCCACTAGATTTTAGAAACTTCTTTTTCTTGTTTTGGGGAACTGCTATTTTTAGGTGGGTTTCCTTTCTCATATGTAGTTAGGATTCCCTTTTCCTTCTAGGATTGGGATACCTATTGGAGGCTATAAATATAGGAGTAGGGCTTTAGCCTAAAGTATTCAGAAAACAACATTGAGAGTGTGAGATCTCTTGAAAGGGTTGTGAGTCTGAGAGCAAGAGAGAAGAAGGGCCGACAGCCCTGTAGGGCTGCCGTATGGCGTTCAACCATTGAGAGAGGGTTGTGAGTTAGGTCATAGCAACATTAAGGTTTCTCTTGCAAGGGGTTATGAGGTTTTCTCTTGTGGTTTGTGGGCTGCCATTAAAGGTGAGTGTCTTGTAACTGTTTCTTCGTTATTTTCATATAGTGGAAAGGATCATCATCG
>MVGT01003158.1:10620-27193 GCA_002174775.1 Macleaya cordata
GAAAAATCCTAGAGTTAAGAAAATGCCAAAAAAGGAGATTAATGCAATTGGTGTCACTAGATATGGCACATGGAGGGAAGTCAAGTTTAGTTATAGCAGCAGTAGCTGAGGATGGTACAAATACAGGAGAGGTGTTGATGGTCACATCGGGTGATTATCGTGAGGTATGGATTCTTGATTCTGTTTGTTCTTATCATATATGTTCCAATAGGGATTGGTTCACTTCGTACAAGAAGGTGGATGGAGGTCATGTAGTGTTGGGTAATGACTTAGCTTGCAAGACGGTTGGGATAAGAATGGTTCAGATCAAGACCAGTGAGGGTAAGGTGAAAATCTTATCTGAGGTGAGACACATTCCTGAACTGAAGAAGAATTTGATTTCTCTTGGTGGTTTAGAATCCAAGGGCTACAGTTTGTGGCTGAAAGGGGAGTTCTAAAGATAGCGGATGGTAACTCCAGATTGGTGATTCAAGGGGGTACAGTAACAGGTGGAGCCTTTGGAACTGAAGACAAGGAAGTTCTAATCTCGAAAGGTTATATCATATGCAGCTGGGGGCATATGAGTGAGGTGGGATTAGATGTGAAGAGCAAGGAAGACTTGCTAAACAGGTTGGAGATTGCCAAAGGTGAGTTTTGTGAACGGTATGTTTATGGAAACTGGAATAGGATAAAACTTGGCAATGGTGTCCATTATTACTTTGGATGACATCCATTAGGATGTGTGGAGGCCAGTTAACGAAGGTATGAGATTTTCTTTCATTGATGACTTTTCTAGGAGAGTGTGATTGTGTGTCATGAAGGTAGGAGAAGTCGTTGGAAGTTTATCGAAGTGGAGGACTATGATGAAGACCCAGACTGACAAGAAAGGATGGCGACTTAGGTTCATCATTGGGGGGAAATTTATGAATGTTCCCATAAAGGAGTATTGTCAGATTGAAGGCATAGTGAGGCACTTCACGGTGAGAGAAGAATCTCAAAGGAAAGAGATAACGGGAAGGATGAACCGGACCGTTATGAAGATAGCATGGTGCATGTTGAGTAAACAATATCGGGCTGAGGAAGTTAAACCGGCATGCTATCTTATCTACAGATCACCATCGACAACCATCGAGTCGAGGACATATTTTGAGGTATGTTTATGTAATTTTGCTGGTTATGATTCCATTATTATATGCGGGGTTTTGCTTATTTCCATGTTAGGGAAAGTACGCTAGACTCATTGTAGAAGGAAATGGTTATGGGCTGTGAGGATGGAGTCAAATGTGACGAATTGTGGTGTCCAAAGAGCCACAAGTTTATGTTCAGCAAGGATGTTACATATGTGGAGTTTGTTTTGCATTATCCTAGCAAACAGAGTTCGACTTGGGTGGAGAAGGTTGTTGGTGATTCTGGGCAGGTGGAGGTTATACTTCACACAGGATTCTACGTCAGAAGATGTAGATGAGGAAGAGGTTCCTATAAGGGGATCTCGGCAACAACAGGAAGTGAAAGTTCTTTGTTAGTGAAAGGAAGAGGAAAACCATTAGAGCATCGGTTTGGTATGGCTATGAAGAGGTCGTAATCTATGCATTGTGGGCTTATGAAGATAAGTTGAGAGCAGTGATGGGTGAAGAGATGAAGTCTCTTTACATGTCTTAGGTGCTTGTGGAGCTACCTAAGGGAAGCAATGCAGGTAGGTGCAAATGGGTGTTCACTAAGAAAGATACAACTCCAAGCACAATTGACACACGGTATGAGACGCAATTGTTAGTCAAGGGCGATGCACAAAGGGAAGGTGTGTATGAAGTTTACTCTCCAATGAAGCACACTTCTAACCGTGCCTTGTTGGCTAAAGTGGGATCCATGGACTTAGAGTCTGTACAACTCAAAGTCTTTATAGCGTTCTTGAAGGGTGTTGTGGAGGAAGACATTAAAATGTCGCAGCCCGAAAGTTATGTTGTTGTTGCAGGGAAGATGATTCATGTGTTCAGATCAAAGGAGTTCTTGTATGAATTGAAGAAGTCGCCAAGGCAATTATACAAGAGGTTTGACACAGTGATTGAGGATCGGGAGTTTACATACAGTTTGTGATAACTATGTGTATTTCAAAAGGCTACTAGGTGGTTCCTTGATTATTTTACTGCTATACGCTAAAGACATGCTTGATACTGCTACGAGCATGGTAGAGGTTGACACGGTCAGATCTCGCTGGAGTATGGAGTTTGATATGGAGGAGTGGAGTGCAATTGGTAGCTTGGTCCATGTGGTAATGTGCACTCAAGTTGACATTTCACAGGCAGTTCGTGTTGTTAATTATTTAGCAAATTTGAGAGAACAGCATCGGTAGGCAGTGAGGTGTGGGTATCTACAGGGTACTGTTGATGTAGGAGGAGTGTACCAACATGATGATGGTCTAGGATCACATGTTTGTAGCTACGTAGCTGAGGAAAATGCGGGTGATGTGGATCAATCGAGACCTACTAAAGGATATGCTTTTACATTAGCACAAGGTTCGGTAAGTTAAAGGTCAACATTATAGTCAATTGCTGCCCAATCAACAAAAGAGGCAGAATTGATCGCTGTAACAGTGGCCATGAAGGAAGCCATTTGGCTTAGAGGATTAACTGGAGACTTGGGTATTCAGCAAGATTGCATTCAGGTGCATTGTGATAGTCAAAGTGAAATCGACTTAACAAAGCACGAAGACTTTCATGGGAGGTCGAAGCATATTAATGTTCGTTATTATTTAGTGCGGGATACTATAGAGGGTGGATGATTTTCATTGCTGAAGATTCACATAAAGGAGAATCCTGCAGATATGCTGACAAAGGTGGTACCATTGATTAAGTTCAAGCATTGCCTAGACTTGATCAATATCCTACGGGTGGAGGCGTCATAAGGCGCAATGAGTTGGCAATGATGTACGTGAAGAGAAGAACAGTAGAGGAGCCATTTGGCAGAATATCGTCAAAGGTGGAGAATTGTTAGTTTGTCGATATTTAGTAAGACTCTAAATAAGAGTCCTACAAGGTTTTGGAAACTTCTTTTCTCTTGTTTTAGGGAACTGCTATTTTTAAGTGGGTTTCCTTTTTCATATGTAGTTAGGATTCCCTTTTTCTTCTAGGATTGGGATACCTATTAGAGGCTATAAATATAGGAGTAGGGCCTTAGCCTAAAGTATTCAAAAAACAACATTGAGAGTGTGAGATCTCTTGAAAGGGTTGTGAGTCTGAGAGCAAGAGAGAAGAAGGGCCGGCAACCCTTTAGGGCTGCCGTATGACGTTCAACCATTGAGAGAGGGTTGTGAGTTAGGTCTTGGCAACATTGAGGTTTCTCTTGCAAGGGGTTGTGAGGTTTTCTCTTGTGGTGTGTGGACTGCCATTAAAGGTGAGTGTCTTGTAACTGTTTCTTCGTTGTTTTCATATAGTGGAAAGGATCATCATCGCCCGTGGATGTAGGCAATCTTGCAGAACCACGTAAATCTTGTGTTGTGTGTGGTTTGTTTGTTTCTCGTTCTTTCGTTCTTGTTTTGCATATTTGATTCATCTCGTAGATTGTGCATATGTGATTGAATCGATTTCTCCGAAATTCCTAACAATGGTAAGATAAAAAGACCTACCCTTTGCGTTTGCCTGAGGCTATTACGACATAATAACGGTAGGAAGACAAGGGTTGACCAAGTACTGGGATGAACCACACAGTCCATCTCAACCATCTGGTTTTGAGGAAAAGGAAGCTTTCTAATCTGTGGGTTGTTACAAGCACCCCAACAATATGTATCCTCTGCTTCAGTTTCTTCATCTGCAATTACCAAATAACCTGACTTAGGACCCTCCTGTTCCGGCGGAAGTGTTGAAAGGATACTTGGATCATCCCTTCTGTACAACGAAAGAGGCCTTGTCATGTACATCTTTCTCTCTTCTTCCTCAAATTAATTAAGCTTTCCCTATTCTCAAGCCTTTAAATCTATATATATATATATATATATAGTATAGACCGAAGAATAATGAAAGAAGACATAGTAATAAATCATTGTCTCTATATATATCTCTCAAGCTTGGCTTCATTACTTTAATTTTATCTTTTGATTAGTTAGGGAGATGGCGTGTGAATTAATTAGTCCTTTAATTTAATGTATTTCATTGACAATGTTTATTAATTAAGATTTATCTAAAACTAAAACCAAAGGTTAATCTAAACTTTAAAAAAATGAAAAAAAAAGTGGTGGACTTTGAATGATCTGTAGTTCAAACATTTGGTTATTTTATTTTTGTAACCAATAATGCTAGAAGTACTCCCAGGATGACTCCTGGATGAGGTGGCAAGATCTGCTTCAATCTTAAAAAAGTAAAAAGTAACTTTACACAAACAGATCTTGAGACCTCATCTTGGGAGTCATCCTGAGAGTCAACCTGGGAGTAATTCCTCTTTTGTAACTTGAATGACCCAACTAATTAATTTAATAGTTAAGTTTTGTTCACATATAAAAACCCAATTAACTTTAGGTTGATCTGGTCTTGGTCTTCCTAAAAAATTGATGTTGTAATTTTGGATTTATGAAAAACCAAATCTAAACCTCGCACAACCCTACTTACAACAAATGAGAGCACTGTAGTCGTATAATATTCAAAGATAAATTAAAACTGTGGAAGACATTAAATATTTAAACAAGGAGTACCAAAGAAGCCGAGCTGACATCAGAACGGTTTATTTAATAGTTAACACCTAATCCACAAGCCAGTAGCAGTGTTAAGAAACTGATTAACTAGCATTTTTTTTTGGAAAATGGGTGGTATGCCTTTGCATGGCTAAAAAGGTAAGAGGAGGACAACCGTTTAATTTTTGGTGCATTGAGGCCATGGCGCATGTTTGCGTGCGCAAAAAGATAAAAAACTCCTTCTACTGATTTCCCTTTTGACACGTAGCGGAGAGAGAATTTTTTATTTTTTAACGTTAAAATGGCTATAACTTCCAAAATATAAATCGGATTTGAGAAAAAATTATATCTTTGTAAAGTATTTTTCAAGATCTTTCAAACAAGATCAGTTATGGATACGAAATTTGAAAAAAGAAAAAACCCAAACACGAAGTGAATGCAAACCCAGATCTGCATACAATTTAGTATGCAAATTATAATTTGCATACAATAGTTAAGGTTGTACATATGAGTTCCTACATTTCAATTTAATTACCATGAACTTCAATACTTTACTGAACATCAAAATAAGCAAATGTATAATGCATATAGGCTAAAAACAAGTTGCAAAATTTTTTCAAAAAAAAAATTTGCAAATTACAATTTGCATACTGACTAGGTTTCTAGTTATGCATTTCAAGGTCAACAATACAACATGGAACATCAAAGCATGCAAATGTATAATGCATATAGGCTAAAAAAAGTGCAGAAACTTACGATTTTAAAAAATATGACAAGCAAATTACAACTTGCGTACTTACTAGGTTTTCAACTATGTATTTTAGGTTTAACAATACATCAATGGACATCAAAATAAGTAAATTTGATATGTACATAGGCCTACAAAAGTGTAAATGCTCAAATTTGAGAGAAATAAACTATGCAAATTACAACTTGCATCTCACCTGCGTATGCAATCTGGGTTTGCACAGTCAGATTAGAAATTTTTTTTTTTGAATTTAACATTGTTGACTGATCTTGTTTTGAAGATCTTGAAAAAATCTTATCAAAAATATAAATTTTATCTAAAACCTATTTGTAGATTAAAAGTTATAGCATTTTGAAGTTAAAAACATTATTTTTTTTCTCTCTCCGCTACGTCATCATTGTCTAGAAACAAAACCGTTAAGAATGGGCAGTTTGCATACACAGAAGGGTAGTTTAGGTATTCAAAATTAACATTTCTTTAATAAAAAAACACCGCAAGCCCCAAACTTACAAATTTATACACACAGAGGGACTATGCACACAATGCGAATGGCGCACGTCCTCTCCGTGCATTCAGACAAAAAGGGGGGTATCCCCACCCTTTACGTGTTTTTTTTAGGTTCCACCCACCAAATTAAAAGACTAAGGAGTAGTGTACATAGTGGGAGGATCCACAAATTTTAAGGATTTAAATATCTAGATTCATTAAGGGAGAGAAGGTAGAAAGAGATTAGAGTAGAGAGAGGCTTTGAAAGCTTGTTTTTAGTTGAGCGTGTCGATAGACAGTCCATTGAAAGTTTTCGGCGTCCGAAACAGATTCTAGTGAAGGAAACGAATCCATTGCCTAGCTACCCCGAATCTAGGGAAAATTTGAAGGAAATGGGGGTCAACAGTGTCCACCGTAAAGCCTCCACTCCCCATAATTAGGGGGTTTGGGGTTCCCACTAGATTTGCTCTTGCAAAGAAACAACTAATGTCTATAATAAGTTTTCTTAGAACTTCTCTAATGCAAGCATGTCTGCTTAAAAGTGGTGTGCCACGTAGGAAGCACATCCAATTTATTCTTAGAGCATCTCCAATGCAAACATGGTCTGCTTAAAAGTGGTGTGCCACGTAGGAAGCACATCCAATTTGTTCTTAAAACCTTCTCCAATGCAAATGTGCTCATCTAATGTGAAGATGATATGGCATGCGGTTGGGAAGACATCTTCTAATCCATTCTCTTGTTCTAGAGGTTCACCAAGAGGATATCTTCCCATCCTAGTCAGCAAATTCAGTTAAAGATATTATCCACTCTCCTATTTTTTAGCAAATCTTATTAAAGATTTCATTTTCTCTTTCCCTTTTTACAATTAAAAAAATAAAATATTTAATTAACTAAATGCCACATAGGCAAAACAAACAATCAGACCACATTTGCATTGGAGATGCCTTTTTCTCTTCAACATAAATTGTGGAGTTTCTTTTCTCCACATAGGAAGCAAGTTTCCAGAGGATGTCTTGAGAGCCATGCCACATAGGAAGCAGAGCACATTTACATTGGAGATACTCTTTAGAACTGGCAACGGGTGACTCTACCCGCCAACCCGACCCGCTAAACTCAACCCTAATCCGACCCGCCAACTAAACGGATAGGGTTAGGGTTAACATTTTTGGACCCGCGGGTCAATAAGGTCAACCCGCCTAACCCGCGAGTGACCCGCCAACCCGTGAACAATATATTTTTTTTTTAAAATAACACTTCAGTTTAAGTTTTTTATAAGTAAATTTTAATTTTTAAATTTTAAATATTAATTTAATCTTTTAACTAATAAATTGAAATTTTTTTAATTTAATTAATGAGTTTTAAGTTTAAAATAATATTTAATGAGTAATAAATAATCTTTAAAATTTTTAGATTTTAGTTAGGGTTAACCCGCGCCAACCCGTTAGGGTCAACCCGCTTAGGGTTAGGGTTTGGAAAACTGACCCGTTTATTAAACTAGTCAGAGTTAGAGTTGATCAATCTTAACCCGTTAACCAGCCAACCCGACTAGGGTCGACACTAACCCTAATCCATTGCCAGGTCTAATGCTCTTACAGTGACATTAAAAAGATAATTTTCTTGTAAGTCCTCTGAGAACGAACTAGGAGTAATTTCGACTCAACTGTAGGACGAAGGATAGCAAGGGCAATTCCGGCGCTGTACATAATTTTTTCATTTTCCATATATAGTTGTCACATACACACTTACATATATTGTATACAAATCTCTCTTACACACTATATATAAACCTAAATCTCACTTAGACACATCACACATTTAGCATTTCTCATGTGCCAGCTACAAGACAGTGTAACTTATACAGTATTGGATATTGATATATAACATTAGGTTATTTTAGAAGAAGCTAGCAGAATTTGATTCATTCATTCCCATTTGCTTTGAATCCGATGGATGTGTTTGTAGTCACAAGTTAGTAACAAAGTTCCATCCATTCTCTTTAAAGCAAACCTCTCAACCAACACAAAGCAACCAAACCTCTTCCAGCACCCATCTTCTCCTCCTTTAAATTGCTCTACCTTCTCCACCCTCACAACATCATCATCATCCTCGCTTTCACCCATGCCTCCTCCTACTACATACCCTCCTATTTCTTGAATCCACTTCATTTTCTCAATAATTGCTATACTCAACCCCAAACTACTCAACCCTTCTTGATTTTGTTTAACATGTTTGAACCATACAAACCCATCAGCTCCACAATTTGTATCATCCTTCACAGCTTCCTCCCCAAATAGCTTAACTGATTCTTTTTGCACACTTGCCCTCACAGACACAATATTGTTCGTATTACCTGTTGTTGCTGGGGTGTAATTATCGTTTTCACATTCATAAATCTCTTCCCAGAACTGCTCCAGAGTCATTTTGTAAAACATGGCGGAATTTGTTTTCATCTGGTATTTCAAATCTCCTTCCCTAATGAATGCCAGAGGGCAATACCATTTCCCCACAACCACAGTTGTAGAATACTGATTAGATATTGAAAAATTGAGCTCTGGTAGGCGCATACGAAGAGAGAGATTGAGACCCGAAGCTCCTAATAATCGGTAAGGTCTGGAATCCGACTTCTGTTCTACCCACCATTTTTTTCCAAGGAACTTAGGAGGAAATCCCTCAGGAGCAACGGACTTGGCTACGAAACCGCCAGATTTCGTTTCGAATATCTCTACTTGTTGATAAATGTTTCTGTGATCGAAAACCCTTGGTTTAACATCACTGACATGTAAGAATTGTGGTCACAATAATTAATTTTATATTTAATAAACCGGATTAATCCTATCCATATTTTAGAGAGGTACATTGTACTATGATACAATGTGTTACACCGTATCGTTATTGCACAATTTTAGTAAGTATCTAATTGGAACTCCTTGATGGTTAGGGTTTCCTAATTAGAATCAGTTTCTATATTGGGTCCCAGTCCTCTCTCTATATAAACATATGAAGGCTAGGAGATCCATCATCCTAAGTGTTAGAGAGTAGAGGATTGAAGACTCAATACACTTAATAATTGAAGCAGTCAATATTGGATTAAAGCGATGACAGGTATGTGATTTATTTTAGTTTAATTATTATTTTGTGTATTGATCGTGGGGCTCGATCTTGGCTTCCGCTCTATTTTGCTAACATGACAACCTTGGATCCGAAACAAGAGGTGCTCATATCTCTTCTTTCTCTTGAACTTGTCCATGCTTTCCTACAAAAATCAATTTTATGTTTAAGATAACGATCCATTATTAATTAGTACTATTTCTAGTTTAATACTTACATACAAAAAGAAAAACAGTAATTAAAATAAAACAAGGAAAAAAAAAAAGAAAGAGAGAAGAGAGTTAAATACAAATGGCAAGACCATCTCGCTGTGAAAAACAATTCCAAGTTGCTATGCCAATTACAATTACAAACACATGGTAGCTAGGGTCTAATTCCCACATGACATGAGACTTGGGTTTACAAAATTGAATTCCAATCTAGAAGGTGATAAGTGAACCATTACATGCCCCAGTGGCAAACAAAAGATGATTGGTTTCTCACCTTGACAAGACTTGTCTGTTGCTGCAAAATCGTATTAGATAATAAACCTGAAGAAAATTTTGACATATTACACCGGTCGACCGGTCTATCCTAAGATTGAGACCGGCAAACCGATTGCACATCAGTAGGTGGGTTTTTGGTCTTCGTTAAACCAGCCGACCGGCCCCTTTGAACGGGCAAACCGGTATAACATCAGTAGATGGACCATGTCACACCGGCAGACCGATCTATGGCGGCATGCAGCAAGTGCAAACTTTCATTTTTGAGTCTTTTTGGACTTAGAATTCTTTCTATTCGTGTCAGTAGTCATGTAAAACTATATATATGAGGGGTGTATATGTGTTTCTAGGGCTATGAGATATTGAAAAGAGGGTTATGAATGTAGCAAATCAACAATATTGAGGGTTTACGCATGGGTGTTGAATCACGTAAATCTTGTATGTCTATGTGATCACTGTTTGATTTCTTGATTTTACGTTCTCGTGATTGCATGCTTAATTGTTTATCTTTGAAGCTTACTTGATTAAAAATCCTAATAACAAGACCTACCCTTTGTTTTTCCCTGACCCTATTATGACGTAATAACGGTTAGAAGACAAGGGTTGATCAAGAATTGGGACGAACCACACACTATGGCGTGCGCTTGATTCGTCGTCCAAGATCTGGTTTTGATGAAACGGAAGCTTTCTGATTACAGTGTTCTTACAAGCACCCCAACAACATGTATCAGCCTCTGCTTCAGTTTCTTCATCTGCAATTACCAGATAACCAGAGTTAGGACCCTCCTGTTCTTGCGGAAGCGTCGAAAGGATACTTGGATCCCTTCTGTACAACGATAGAGGCCTCGTCATGTACATTTTTTCTTTTTCTTTTTCTTTCTTCCTAGCTCCCTCCTCAACACACAAAGGATTCAAATTTGTTTTATCTTTATATAGAGACGAAAGAAGAAATAGTCCATAATATCTATCAGCTGTTAATTCGATCACAATTAATGAAAGAAAAACTAGTACTAGTTAATTAATTGACATTGTCTTTATATATATATATATCTCAATTAGTTAACTCCAAGAGGCGTCAAATTAATTATCTTCTGATTTTCGTAGCGAGCTAGATAGCGTATGTGAATTAATATTCCCCTAATACGTATAATGGACTTGAATTGAATTATTATTTTGATTCAATCTTATAAAGAGTTTAGACTTTGATTAGAGTGTAGTAAGAGCATCCACAGTGATGCAGGGTAAAAAGCTATTTTACCTTACTGTTATTTAGCTTACGAGAACCTCATGCACAGTGGTAGTTTTTACAAAAAATTTGAGAAATTAATAAAAAACTAATTTAAAGGATATAATCGTTATTTAAAAAAAGTAAAAAAAATTAAAAAAAAATAAAATATATCAGGCGTGGTTTAAGAACCACGCCTGATGCTAGGCGTGGAGCCTCCTCCACGCCTAGCAATTTTTTTTTTTTTTTTTAAAAATGGTTTTTTTTTTGTAAAAACTAAAAAGATGCCCCCACTAAACCCCAATCACATAGGGCCCACACGGAAAGGATCTAAAGGCTGATTTTTTTGTAAAAATGATCTCCTTACCTTATACTTCATCATACCCGAAAATCATCCAATTCTAAAATTTCTAACCTCATCAAAAGTTAGTTACATATTTGTACTAAAATTAAAGCTTAAAAAACATAAATTTTTTTAAGATTTTGATGAGATGATTTGAGAGGGTTAGAAGTTTTAGAATGTGTTGATTTTGACATATGATGATCTACACGGTGAGGAGATCATTGTCACCACAAATCAACCCTTAGATCAGCCTTCTCTATGTAGTAATAAAAAAAAGCCATACGTGGGATTGAAATTGATTAAATTTATATATATATATATATATATAAGAATTAGTGGGACGTGGGGCTTGCACCACGCCTGGTGCTGGGCGTGGTGCTACCACCACGCTTGGCATGGGCCGTGGGGCTATCTCCACGCCCCATGTAATTTTTAAAAGCAAAAAAATACGGGACGTGCTCTTACCTCTACGCCCCATTGGACGCAGTGTCAGTTCTACGCCCCGTAAATATATCTGGAGACTTGTTTCCAGAAGGCCAATTTTAGCCTATCTCCGAGTCTCGTAGGCTAAAATTCTTATTTTAGCCTACCCACTGTGCAAGTGAGATAAGGTAAAATCAAAATTTACCTTACCACTGTGGATGCTCTAAAAGGTATATATATGCTTATTAAGAGTTTTAAGACTAAGTCATGAACAAACAATGCTAGGGGGCGACTGTGTAATATTAATTGCTACTAAGTCCAACAATCTCAATTCAACTAACTTTTCCCTATATGTATCCCATATCGCTTGAGCACTTCAATTAAGTTTGTGAAGTGTGTAAGCTTGTGTACGTAACTTTTTTTTGCAAGAGGAGAGTTTCATCTAATGGGCCTTAACATTCCCAACATGACGTTAGCAGCTCAAATGCAAAGCAAGTTGGGTGATACTATAGGCCTCGTCATGTACAATTTTCCAAAAAATAAGTGCTACCTACACGTGATAGGCCTAAAGGCCACGTATGCCTCACGTCACCTAATAAAATTCTACATATTAGGCTCACAATAACGCCACACATAAAACACACACAATTCATTCATTCCCATTTGCTTTGAATCTGATGAATGTGTTTGTAGTCACAAGTCAGCAACAGGGTTCCATCCATTCTCATTACAGCAAACCTCTCCACCAACACAAAACAACCAAACTTCTTCCACCAATTTTCTCCTTTAAACTCTTCTACCTTTTCCACCCCAACTGCATCATCTCTGTTTTCTCCCCCTCCTACTACATACCCTCCTTTTTTCTTGAATCCACTTCATTTTTTCAACAATTGCTACACTCAACTCCAAACTTAATTAACTCTTCTTCATTATGTTTATAGCATGTTGTCTAAATTCTAATTAATTGTCTGCCCCTTTTAAATATCCAGTGTATGTGGGACATGTAGACTACCAAAGGGTAGTCAATTAGAACTTCTACGGACTTTGACGGACTTCAAAGGATCCTGACAGAGCCATAGACTTCTATAGAGTCCTGTAAAGTCCACAGACTTGTACTGACAGAGTTTACGGACTTGTACTGTAAAGTCCACAGACTTCTGTGGATTTGTAATGATAGAGTCCACGGACTTTTACAGACTCTTGTGGACTTGATAAATCAAGCTAATTGTTTATCAATAACTAAATTTTAATTTTTTAATTTTTAATTATTGATATTTATTATTATGATGACTATATTAATACTAGTTTATGATGACTATATTAATACCAATAATTTTAATATTTAATAAATAAAATATTAGTAGTAGTTTGTTAATCCCAACAATATTTTCATAAAAGTAGAATTGTCTTTTTGTTTCTTTTTCTTTTTTTTTTTTCTCTGCTTGAAGTTCATACCTTATTATGATTTTTGTGCCAAAGCAAAAGAAAAATTAACTAATTTAATCATGATTATAAATTATTAAATTATCCTTATTTATTATTAACTATAATTATTAATAAGTATGTGCATTATTATTTTGTAATTTTTATAGTAAGTATAAATTATTATCATTATGAAAAATTAATAATTATAAGGGTTAATTTAATTTACCCCCCCAGAATAATTGGCCAATCGGACTTACCCCCCTCAAAGATCAGATATTGAACTTACCCCCTCAAACTAACGGTTTCCATGATTCTGCCGTTAGAAGGCACACGTGCGTCTCGCACGCTCCATTTTTTAGGGGGGGTAAGTCTGATTAGCCAATTATTCTGGGGGGGTAAACTAAATTATCCCAAAAAAAATGGTGCAGAGTAGAAATTAACCCTGAGAGAGATACCAAAATGGAGAGATGGGTGATGGTGGGGAGGAATCACCATTGTTTGTCGAACTTGGGCTTTTAGTGATGGAAATAGTTCAAATTCTCTTCAAATCTCACCTGGTGTCTTTGATGAGAGGGTCTTTCAAGTTCGTCCTTGTAAATTAGAATAATTGGTTAATATTTTTATCTTTTTTATATGGTCAATTATAGTGAAGTTCTCTTAAATTTTATATGGTCAATATCAAATCCCTAAACACCAACACCCATCTCTCCATTTTGGTGTCTCTCTCAGGGTTAATTTCTACTCTACACCATTTTTTTGGGATAATTTAGTTTAACCCCCCAGAATAATTGGCTAATCGGACTTACCCCCCTAAAAAATGGAGCGTGCGAGACGCACGTGTGCCTTCTAACGGCAGAATCACGGAAACCGTTAGTTTGAGGGGGTAAGTTCAATATCTGATCTTTGAGGGGGGTAAGTCCGATTGGCCAATTATTCTGGGGGGTAAACTAAATTAACCCTAATTATAATTAATCACTAATAATTTGATTATAATATAAAAAATATAATATAATTATTAATTTTTGTAAATTAAAAATAATAATTATTATTTATTAAATATTAAATATCAAAATTATAATATAACTATAATTATTATTATTTTTTATTATAATTATAATTATTAATAAAGTATTATCCTTATTACTTATAAATGATCATTATTTATTATAGTGGAGAGAGAGGAAAGGAGAGAGAAAGTCCATGCAAATATCACCTATATTGGTTGGACTTAACTAACCCAAATTTTCTTCATAAATCTTCAAAAAAGCCCATTAAAGTCCATCATCTTACAAATCCACCAATTTGAAGTCCACATAAAACTTATATGGACTTCAGTAAAGTCTACAACCATTAACATGGGACTTCTATAGACTTTGATGAAATCAACAACCACCAACATGGGACTTCTGTGGACTTCGATAAAGTCTACAACCACCAATATGGTACTTCTATGAATTTCATTAAAATCTATAATCACACACCTCCTGATTTCATGAGTCCATGAGAGTCAATCCAAATCCTAATTCATGACTACCCCTTCTACACATGCCCCAAGGCAAGCCTGGGCAATGATCTGAATTATCAAAAACAAAATATGGTAACAAAAATGTCTATGCGTAGCTAAAAAGGATCACAATAATGTCTGAACGAACAGAGGACATAAGGACGCAACTTGCAAGTAGAGAAGAAGACCCTTTTTGTTTTCTTTTAATATGTCAAGAAACTATTAAAACTATATATTCTATTAACTGAAAAATATATATAGTGACGCAACGGAAAAAACGATAAAATTCTAGTTTATCGCCTAGAATTGAAGAACACCAAAATAACTCTCAACTAAAGAGAAAACTCAAATATTATTAATCAAAACTATCTTGATTCTTCTAATAAATTGTCTACTACATCTTCTTATATAATAATAAAAGCTTCCTAATTCTAATAGAATTGTAATTAAAAGAAACTTCCAATCTAACAAGGAAACTGCTAAATAATAAAAGAAAAATACCTAAATAATAAAAATTTCTAGCTAAAATTTAAAAATTACTAAATTCCTAATTAAAGGTAAAATTGAAGACGGACCCACGAAATTTGTCTTGCATCAGTCTCCCCCACTTGAGAAAAGACTCGTCCCGAGTCATCGTGTAGAATCTGATGTTCTCTCCCTAATGCTTCTTTGAGATGACTCTCTCTTGAGTTGTGCATCGGTATAACTAGGAATTCAGACCCCAAGAAAATATGAATGATGGTACTGAAAGTTTTCCATCTGAACTTGTAATTCCATGGCAAACCTTCTGAAACATTTGAAGATATCTGCAACAAAGTCATCTTTTACCATGAACACCGATGAAAATTGTCCAATTAAATCTCGTAGATAACCTGATGAAACCATAGTGAGTGTACAAAACTGATCAAAAGGATCTTCATAAGGAGTTCAAGTGGTGTGACACCCATTTGTTGTAACTCATATGTCTCCTCCTTAGATTTGACATGATTCACCTCTTGAAAATCATTATCAACAATGGCTTCAATTTTGGGTGGATCAATCGTAACATCTGTGCTCTCCTCTTTGAGATTAATCAGCTCATCATCACGTTCAACAAGAATTTCGACTTCTAAAATAATTTTATCACATGTAGGTAAAGAAATAGAAGAAACACAACTAGATATTACCTCAGAATCCTTAGAAACATCAGCTATGTTTTCCTCTTTAACTCGTTCTATGGAGATCCCTATTTCAGTTGCCATATCATCAATGATAGATAAATCTACAGGATTAGAGTTTACCTCATTTGTGATAACCATTGAAACCTGCTTCAGATTAGCGTTTAGGTTCACTCCCAATAAGAGTTGTTGAACCATCTGTTTCAATTCATCTAGTTCTTGACCTAGATCTCTTTCCCCATGATTAACAGTCGTATTAACTGCTTTAAGGTCTACTTGTGGAAGGAATACGATCCTCAGTAACTTCTTAAATGTAGGCCAATCACTAATTATTGCATCTCCTCTGTCAAGTCGATTCCACTAGATTATATTAAATCCTTCATAAGTTGCCTTCGAAAGATGTTGTTCAACTACAAACACCTTGTCTTTGTCACAAATCTGATTCTTCTATAAAAGATTTTCAATCTTTTCAAGCCAAAAATCAATATAAAATTGGCAATCAAAGAGTGGAACTTTTGACTGCTTGTGAACTCGTACTCCTTGACGTCGTTCTCTAATATACAGTCGCCTATCACGATTCTCATCCCAATATAATCGTGGCTTAGAGATGAATTGAGAAAACACTTGCACATCTTCACCATTCACATCATCATATGCTTTGCAACAATGATCAAAATCATCAATTTTAAAGATCATTGTACTAACTGGGTCAAGCAAAAAAGGTGCAGCATCGTGGCAGACTTGGACGATACTGGACAGAAGTGAGAACTGGCTAGTTGATTTAGGCCGAACTAGATTCGAATCTAAGCTTAAAGTACAACTGTTGGGATAGGTTTTGTATAAGGTTGGTTGAGCTTAGGAGCTAATTAAATCAAATGGGAATGATCAGAGATTGAATGAGCTGGCTTAAGTGTTGGGTTCAGTTTAAGTTTGTAAAAGGTTGGACCAGCTTAGGTGGTGAGTTTAAGGATTAAACCCACTACTAAACTAATCCTAATAGGAGGTTTCCTTCACCTCCTTCTCCACTTAAACGTAC
>MVGT01002766.1:1929-18812 GCA_002174775.1 Macleaya cordata
AGAGTATCGGAAAAACAAGCTTTTTGTCAAAAACCATCCACAATGCATGAGTTATATACATAAACTGTAAGAACACTTACGTTAGAAGAGCACCTAATGTTCCAGTAGAGGTTCAGAGAGAAGAACCAAGGGTGGAACCTTTGGATGATGAGAATTACGATCCAAGTGAATATAAGTGGATACCCATAGAACAAGGTGATCTTGAAAGAGGACCCTTTGACTACAATGATTCTGATTCGGGTGAATGGCTCGTAGAAGGAAATTTAGCACTGATCCACGAGGAAGGCGAAGAAGTTATGATTATAGACCAACCTTAAGAAGAAGTCACATAAAGAGAGGTCATTATTATAAGTAGTGACTCAGAATCAGAGGTCGAAAGAAACAGCCGCGTCAGAGACCGATGTACTTATCTTAGAAATTCTATCTATATGTATGATGTAGTAGTACTAGAATACCTTTAAGAAAACCTAGTAGCTTAAACTAGGGCAGTGAGACACGAACACTCAGAGATCATCGTAAGTCAAACCCCAAGAGTATGGTTTTTAAAAAAAGAGAAACTTGAAAAACTTGGATAGAATAGGCGTCACTTAGAACCGACCATGGAAAGAAGGCATCTTTAGGACTGATCACCCGTAGAGGATGCAACCACATTGGACAAGGATTGAGTGAATGTTTGTATTCGCCAAGGAACCCACAAGTCTCAGAGTTCTCACAAAGATTTCAAAAGGGGTAATAGTGAGAACTCAAATGCGATGATCAAAGGATGCAAGTGATGATCTGCTTAAGCATAACATTTTTTTGAATTTCGGGACGAAATTCTTTTTAAGGGGGTGATAGTGTAATAACCCCAATTTTTCCACATAGACTTAAGCATGGGCTTAAGGCCTATGGACCCAAAATAGGCCCAATAAGTGATAGAAAGGTGTAAACCTAAGGAGAGAAACCTAAAGAGTATCAGAAAAATAAGCTTTTTGCCAAAACCATCCACAATGCATGAGTTATATACATAAGCTGTATATAAGGGGGAAATAAGTCTGGAAATGTTTTGCAAAATGAGTTTTGCAGAGGGTCTTGCATAAAAGTTTTTCAATTGTTTTCAAAATGCTGTTCAAAACAAAACCAAATGTTTTCAAAATCTCTTTGAGAGAGAGATTAGGGGTTATCTTGTAGAAATGAGCCATAAAACCTTAGAAATGAACCTTCGGTTTGGAAAACCGGAGAAATGAAATGAAAACTAGGGTTACATTGGCTTATACTCAATGTAAGAACCAACTTATAACTTAGAATAACCATAAACAATAACCATTTCTAGTAGTTTTAAAATATAGAAATGCAATAAGTCACCTAGAAATGAAATAAACCTAGAAATGAACATTTCGGAGCTAGAAATGTTAGTGGACACTCTAAACCCTAGGATGGAAACTTAGAAATGAAAAATAATGGAATAAATCATTAGGTTAGAATCATGTTGAAACATTAAGGTTTCATTAAAAATGAAATGAAAATTAGAAATGAAGAATGAAAATGAAATGAAAGTGGAAATGAAATGAGAGGTGGTAGTTGGGTGTAATTAGTAAAACTAGGATAAGGGTGACCAAGAAGTGGGCCCCACTTACCAAAAATGTGGGCACAAAGGGCTGCCTTGTGCGCCACTTAATTAAAGAGTTTTGTGTTTCCTAAAACTCTAAAACTTGTTAGTTAAGTTAAAACACCTAAACTTTAGTAATTTTCTTAAAAATTAGATAATTACTAATTTAAAGGTAATTGCTAGTATATTTATTTTAGATAAATACTAAACCTTGATGAAAAATGGAATAAATAATAACCATTAGAGTAGAAGTTACTAAATCCTAGCCATAGAAATAGTTTTCAAAATATACAACACCTAGGTTTCCTTGTTTATCTAAAAGTGGTAGTCTTTAATATCAACTGTTAGATGGATTAGGGATTTAATCCTAGCCATCTAAAATAATTAAAACACTTACTCTCTAATGTAAAAATCGGCCCATACATGCTAGAATTAAATTAGTTTAAATGATAAATGAAAGATAAATAAGAGATAATTAAGAGAGTTTAAGATAGAGATGGATTAGGGTGGAGTTAGGATAGGATTAGGATTGGTTTAAGGAGGTGGAAGGGGCTAGCCGAACCCTATAAAAGGGAGGCCAGGTCGTGCTTGCCCTCCCATACACTCACCTTCAACTAAAAAAAAAAAGAAGAAGAAGAAGAAGAAAATCTCCCCAGCCCCACCTAGCTGATTTTTTTTTCTCTCTCTCTCTCAATCTTTTCTCATCTTCTTCAAACCCAAGTTTAAAGAAGAATAAACCATTGAAGTTTTGAAGAAGCTTAGAGTTCTAGAGTCAAAGGAAGATCGAGTCAAAGCTGCGTGAAAATTAAGCGAAAAAGGTAGGGAGAACCACCATCCTTAAAACTTGTTTTTCAAAATTCCCCTTTTTCTCGATTAGTTTAGTTGCATATTTTCAAACTTGTTTTTATAAAAATATATATTATTTTTCAAAAGGGTTTTCTGCATAAAATTGCATTAGGTTTTGGGTTGTGTAAACTCGAGTAAAAGTTAATAAGCTATTACAACTTAAAGTAGTAAGATGAGAGGTTTCTAAAAGAGACACATGGGTTGTGAGGTTAGTTGCCTTAGTAACCATCAGTAGGATACCCATGATAGGTATCAAAATAATCCCTAGATAGGGTGTGAATTGTGCTTCATAAGTGATGACGATAATATGCTCCAAAAGTGAGGTATATGATGTGCTCCGCAAGAGAGGAATAGTTGTGCTTTATGTGATGGGTGAAGCTATGATATAAAACATATCTAATCGTCAGTTTGTCCTATGGGACGTTGTTGTCCTATGGGACGTTGTTTGTCTTAATTGACATTGTATATGCCCTAGTTGCATCTCGCAAGAGAGGTTTACTCGGGTCTATCCAAAAGTGACAGAGGTTGGCGACCGTAATAGTCATTGGTAGGCTGCCGCAACTGCCCTGACGAAAAGTGAAAAGAATTAATAATAATTAAATGTTATTGAGGATGTGAGAATATAGATTTGCTGCATAGTACACTTCTATATATATATTGTTATATCGTGTTTAGCTCTTTATAGTTATTGTTTTCAAAAAATAGACCTGTTTTCGATGGCTGACACTAAAGTTGATTTCAAAAGTGTTTTCAAAAAGTATGTTTAGAGAGTTCAAACTTAGATGGTAGATAGGTTTTTGAAAAGAAGAGTGGATGTGAGAGGTCTTCAAAGATGGTTTTCAAAGTGATATTGTTGGATGAGGTTTTGTGGCAAAAAGGGCTTCTTGTTTTCCAAAAAAGGTGTCAAAACATCAACCTATATTTTGGTTGTACCTACTGAGCTTTGCTCACCCTACACTTTTGCACCCTACCGGTACAAGAAGAGTTACCCGAAGTAGAACCCGAAGTGCTAAAAGAAAAGCTACTTAGAAGTACGTACCAAAAACCTGCAACAGAAGAAAATAAATTTAGATCACATGGGATATGGGATATTTGATCTTCTTCTGTTATATGTTTTGTTTTGATTTAATAACAATGTTATGATTAGTTTAGTTTGAGTTTTATACCATGATGGATGATGAAAACTTACAACATGATTTGAATGGATTCAATAATTTGATAGTTTGATTCATTATGACATATAAGTTATGATTTAATGTTTTCATTATGATGCATATATTAAATGGATGTTATGCCTTCTGAAATATTGTTTGTTATACCCTGAAGTTAATGCATAAAAAGACCCATCATGTTCTGGATCTAGGAGGCTGACCTTTAGACTACCCTAAGTTGGACCAAAGCTACTGGAATTTCCAGAATTTCCACACTAGTCTGAGTTGAGCATGATTTCTGTGTAAAACCGTAGAGAATTAGATTCAGGTCAAAACATAGAAGTTGTAGATCTGGAAGATGGTTTCCAGAGAACCTGACCCCATAGGAATATGAATCCTGGTTAGGGAGATAAGGCATGAACTTCGCCACTGATGCAATAACTCTGACAGCATCATCTCCAAGTAGTTTAATCCTTAACCATTAGTATTGAAGACCCTAAGTATTTGAATACAATTAGGGTGATTAAAAGTGACTTAACCCAGAGAACTTGAGGTTTTACATAGTGTTCAACTAGGCATTAGTTACATTCTTTCCACCCCAGTAATGCTCTGAGGCCTGGTCGTGGTTTTGACTAGATAAGTGGGTCGGATCATTGGGAATCCGGGGTCGAGGTGTTAATAGCAAACACAACAGCAATCCCCTTCCTAATACATTCTGCCTCAACTTCAGCCTAACATTCATACTCTCAGAAATAAAATGCGTAAAATTATTTCACTTGTATGTGAGTATGAATAATACAAAGGACTCACATAAATTTAACAGAACGAATTATTTTTCAGAAAATTGAACTCATAGGGAAGAATATCAACCACTATATCGAGGATGGGGATGCTCACTCAACTTGTCATCTGATCAAAAATCTACCCTAGCCAACCTGGAATCCAATTGGTAAGTTAAGATGGTAAGGGTTTCTGAGAAGATAGGGGCCTTCATTCTTTGAAAAGTTCACTTTGGAACTTAAAAATCTTGCTTGCTTCTGGTTATTCCTTAATAATTTACGTTGATCTTCTAAGACTTCTTCATTCTTTTTTATCCTCTCTTTTTTCTTTTTCTTTTTTTGTTTATTGTTCTTTTCTATTGTTAAAGAGATATACAATTGTAGAACTTTGTATCCTTAACTTGAAGAAATTCTTGAGTTACAATAACTTTATTTCATATCACCTTCCCTACTCCTCAGATATACAAGTGAAATTGGGTGAAAGTGATGGTTTAATGATTTTTTATGAAAATGGGGACATATCTTCTTCCAGGCTAGCAAAAGTATGTCAAGTATCATTTCAAACTACAAGATCGAGGTTTATTCGGAATCCTAATGTCACCCTCAGTGGTTGGAAAAAATAAAACACTTAAGAGATCAACAATAGTGTTAAAACTATGAGGTTGAGTAGCTCTTCATTCTACTCGGAATTAATGCAGAAGAGATCACTCAAAGCATACGAAAGGCCCAGAATTCTCATAGGATTTAGTTTCCACTAATGATTATTCTGGTTCTCTTAGATGTGTTCACTCATCACCAAAATCATACTCATGTGGCTAGTGCAAAAATATTTTTCCAAGATTTGAAAATTTTATGAATTTTTTTTTGAAAAGGGATAGTATAGTGAACTCAAAGTTCAAAATTATTAACATCCTAACTCATTGGTTGACGTCACAATTTTTCTACCTCAAAAACCAATTGGAACTTTGAACCCTCTTGAATTCTGCGACTCAAAGACACCAAAAATTTTCTCCCTTATCCCCAAACTTCAATTAAACATTGTCCTCAATGTTTGGATTGTATGAAAATCTAGAACAATTTAAAAGAAAGGTTGAAGGGAAAAGATTACCATATCGTGGCTCAGAAATAATTGGGTTACCTCCCAATAAGTGCTAAGTTTTATGTCTTCAGCCAGACGAAAATGACCATAGAAGGTCAATTACCATTCAAATCATATAACAATAACCGGAATAATTGTGGGCCTTCCCAACAAATTAGAATCAACTCAAATCATCCACCATAAAACAATAGATAGTAAAATTGGTGGTTTGCACAAAGAGATAAAATGAACTCATGGTTTTTATAAGAAATGAATTTTACCCACAACAATACTCTATATAAACCGACCCTCAGTACCCTCAGCTTTTTGGTGGGTGCTAACACAGAGACTTCAGCTGGAATGACAGATGCATGAATTTTATCATAGACAGGTGCGACCACATTAACAGAATGATTGGATTCTAAAGACTCAACTTCCTCACAAGGAATGTTAGGGGGGTCAGGCTCAAGTGCGTGGAGATTCTCATGTAAGATTTTGGATGCACAAAGCTCAAGTCCCAAGTAAGGGATTTTGTTAAGAGATAAGGGGTTGAAGCAAGGAGGAATAATGGGAAAAATATCATCACCCCCAAACCTCGAGTGAACAGTACCCCTAGACAACCCGACATTAATTTCCTTCATTTTAGGGTCATTGGAATCACCAAAATATTCAATAGCCTCCTCAAAAGACACATCACTCGGAGAATTTAAAAGAAAATCTTCGCTCGATTTTTTAATCATATACACCTCACAGACATCTTTACTTTCAGGTGATTGTTTTACATTAAAGATGTTTAGTTCTAATGTCATATTGCCAAAAGAAAACTTCATTACCCCATTTCTACAATTTATCACAGCATCGGATGTAGCCAAAAATAGTCATCCAAGAATTACAGGAATTTGGGTGATTGGGTTCGGAACAGGCTCAGTGTCCAGAACGATAAAATCCGCGAGAAAAATGAATTTATCAATTTTGATCAACACGTCCTCTACAATACCCCGAGGGTGCTTGACTGAACGGTCTACTAGTTATAGAACTACGTATGCAGGTTTAAGCTCACAGAGACCTAACTGCACGTAAATAGAACACAATAATAAGTTGACACTTGCCCCTAAATCTAGTAAGGCTCTTTTGATCACTTGATCACCTATAACACATGAGATAGTAGGACATCCTGGATCCTTAAACTTTCGTGGGGTCTTGTGCTGGATAACTGAGCTGACTTGCTTAACTAGAAAAGCTGTTTTATGCAGATTTACTTTCCATTTCTGTGTGCAAAGATCCTTCAGGTATTTGGCATAGGCAGGTAATTGCTGGTCTAACTTTTTAGCCTGTACTAACCTTTGTGGAAAAGGTGCTTTAGGAACAAATTTCTTAACGAGTGGATCATTGAGTGGCTCTATTCCTATAGTTCTCTCCGATGGTTCCTTATTTTCACCACTTTCTTTACCATTGTTGGGAGTTTGATATTCATCATTTGTATGCTCACCGTTGTCAACCTCTAATCCCAGATTTGGAGATCCAACCTTATTATCTATCTGCCTACCTGACCTAAGTGTGGTTATGGCATTAACCTGTTGGGTATTTAAAGTTGATGTATCGTGAATTTCAAATTTCCTTTTAGGATAGGTCATCCCAGGGTTAGGTTCACGTTGACTAGGAAATTTCCTTTCTCCCAATCATTTAGTTTAGCAGAAATCTGACTAATTTGAGTCTCCAAATTCACAATTGCTTGTGCATTTGTTTGTAAGGATTGTTGGGTAGCTAACATAAAAGTGTCAAACTTTTGGTTACTCTGAATTGCATTCTGGGTTAACACTTTTAGAGACTCCTCAAGAGTGGTTAGTTTTAGTTGACACAGAAACTGTTCTTGAGGCTGAACATGAAATTCTTTCGAGAAACCTGGTGGAGGATTATTAGATGGACCTCCTTGGTGTTGACCCTTAGTCTATAAAAAGTTCGGATTATCCCTCCAACCTGGATTATAAGTGTTTGAAAAAGGGTCATATTTCTGCCGATTCTGATACAAAGGATCTTGGTTGTTGTAAACTGCATGGATTTGTTCACCACTAGTTTCTTGCCTATAGAATAGTGTGCATCTAGGTCCATTATGATTAGGGTCACCACAAATGGTACATTGAAAGGTGCTGGTTTCATTCCCACAACTCATAACTTGATTAGGCAATTGTCTCTCCATGGTTTCTAGCTTCCTAGGAAGGTTTATTTCTAAAGCTTCTAGGCACCTAATTACAGTGGCTAATTTTATATCAGCTTCAACACTAGTGTCAACTCGGTGAATACCTCATTTATTGAAAGAGTTCTTATTAGGTTCTGGTTCTCTTATTAAATCCCATTGTCTAGCTTTCTCAGCTAGTTCGAAAACAAGTCATAGCATTCATCGGGGCCTTTTAGAGTAAAATCCCCTCCGTTCATTGTTTCAATTTGAATACAAGACTCATTATCTAGACCTTCGTAGAGGATCTGTGTCATGTGTGACTTTGGAAACCTGTGATGAGGATGTTGGAACTGTAGGTCATGAAACCTTTTTATATAATTATAAAGGCTTTCACCAATTTTTTGCTTAAAGGTTTGTAGGTGGTGAAGAACAGATGAGGTTTTATAATGAGGATAAAATCTCTTAATGAAAATCTCAGTAAGTGTGACCCATGTTCTAACCGACCCTAGAGGAATTGAGTAATACCAATCTTTAGCCTTATCTTTGAGAGGGAATGGAAAGAGACGAAGTCTTTGGGCTTCATTAGTTATACCCTTTGGGCGCATTGTACCACAAATCTCTTCATTATTAATCCCTTTCAATTTGGGAAGTGATTCAATTGTTCCTAGTTTGAACTTAAAATTACCAGGACAGTCTGGTATTATAACTTTTAGAGGTTGCATTATACCAGTCGGGTATATATAATCCCGTAAAGTTCGAACAGGAGCATCCATAAGTGTTCTATTCTCGACATTTGCTTAATTGCCTTCAGCTATTTCAAAGAAAAGAGAGAGTTTTCCAACAAAAGTGGATGGATTAGGACTTAGATCGTAGAGATCGTTTCGCTCGACATGATTACCAATTTGTTTCCAAGTATGCATAAACTACATAATTACCGCTGATAAACCAAGCAACCCAAGCTTTCTAGCAAGCAATGCAGGATGGCTCACCTAAATTTGAGAGTAAGATCCTTGAAAAGTATTTCTTGGAGTCTTCTCTTTCTTTTTTAGACTAGCTTCTCTTCTCTTTAAAGGCAATCTTCAGTTGCTAACCTAGCAAACTCTATCAAAGCAACCCGATTAGGTAAGTTCCTAGTTCGAGCAGTAAGCTTGGAAAGCTTTAGACATTGTCTTACTTAGGCAACGTTCCCCTTTCTCAGGGTGGCCTTTTTGTCAGATCTTTAATTAACTTTCCCTGAGAGTTTGTTAAGTAAATAAAGAAGTTGTTGTTCCCGTAAAAAGATTGTCCTAAGAGCTCGAAACCCTAGGATCTTCTTGCTAGTCACAATTTTAGGCTTAGGATCGCGTTAATTTAGGTTTTATTGGTCGGGCACAAGAAGTCTGGCGATGAAATCTAGATTCTTATCTTGTTTGGGTCTGATGTGCCCTTTACTAAAAAAAATAGTAAAATATTTTTAATTCGCAAGCAATTATGCATAGAAAGGCATCCAGAAAACCTGTTGGTAGGGGATTCACAGGTTGATCGAATCTCACCTCTCGTTTAAGACGGGGGACGACCCAGTTGAGTCGACTCGGGCCACTAACTCCTATGTTAATGTACTAACCCGAGGGGCCAAGACAAGATTGTACTTGTCCTTTTTTCCTGTTTACAACTTGTGCTCTGATTTTTAGAGTCAAAACTTAATTAAAAAATTTTACACAATCCTTATGCAAACCCTAATATAGTTGTTCTAAAAATAAAATATAATAAAATTCGTAAAAATAAATTGTTCCTTCGTCTTGCTGTTTCCTTTTTGTCCTTCACTTTCTCTCTTTTTCTTTCTTCGTAGATAGAGACCAACAAGAGACGTAAAATGGTTATACAAATCCTAGACTACTAAAATAAGAAATTCCTAGTAATAATACTAAAATAAAGAATTTTTTTTATTATAAAACCCTAATTAAATAAAACTGAAAAACCTAAATCTAAGATCAGAAAATTAATAACACTGATTAAGGTATTCCGTTAACACTCCCCGGCAATGGCGCCAAAAACTTGATAGGCTTAAAAAGCACTATTTAATTACAACTGTAAGTACACAGTACCTATGGTGTAGATAGGGCAAATGCAAGTCGATCCCACGAGGAGTGAAACGAAAACACACTAATTAATATTATGAATTGACTAACCAAGAAAGAATTGATATTTAAAAAAGGTATTTCGAAAATAATACAAATAAACTAAATAATTGAAATAAAGATTAACCAAATTAGAGAGAGAACTAGGGCATATGGATTCTGCCAGTNCAACTTGTGCTCTGATTTTTAGAGTCAAAACTTAATTAAAAAATTTTACACAATCCTTATGCAAACCCTAATATAGTTGTTCTAAAAATAAAATATAATAAAATTCGTAAAAATAAATTGTTCCTTCGTCTTGCTGTTTCCTTTTTGTCCTTCACTTTCTCTCTTTTTCTTTCTTCGTAGATAGAGACCAACAAGAGACGTAAAATGGTTATACAAATCCTAGACTACTAAAATAAGAAATTCCTAGTAATAATACTAAAATAAAGAATTTTTTTTATTATAAAACCCTAATTAAATAAAACTGAAAAACCTAAATCTAAGATCAGAAAATTAATAACACTGATTAAGGTATTCCGTTAACACTCCCCGGCAATGGCGCCAAAAACTTGATAGGCTTAAAAAGCACTATTTAATTACAACTGTAAGTACACAGTACCTATGGTGTAGATAGGGCAAATGCAAGTCGATCCCACGAGGAGTGAAACGAAAACACACTAATTAATATTATGAATTGACTAACCAAGAAAGAATTGATATTTAAAAAAGGTATTTCGAAAATAATACAAATAAACTAAATAATTGAAATAAAGATTAACCAAATTAGAGAGAGAACTAGGGCATATGGATTCTGCCAGTACCAAACATATTTATATTTAAATCAGAATATGGGTTTTTAATTCCACAACTGTACTTCAAAACAATAAAGTTCCAACTCTATTATTTTGGAAAATAAAACATTAGAGCACTTTTAATTAATTGAATAAGATTCAGTTTACTTCGCTTTTTAAAAACTATGATTCTCAAACATTATTTGTCAATATTTGTAAGCATAGCCCATCAAAGAAATATTTCTAAGCATTAACTATCAAACTGTAAAGCACAAATAATTAAGATTAATTAGTAAACTTTAAGAACAAAAGCTTTGAACTAATCAATGAAGCAAACAATTAAATTTTAAGAACATCAAAAGAAATTAATAAACCCAAATATTAATTCAAATATTAAACATAGTATAACTGGTTTCCTCCTCCACCCTAGTTGGGGAGTTTAGTTACCNGGCACATGCATACGTTCTTTTTCGGTAGCTTAGACAACATCTTCTGGGTGCCCTTATTAGCTTCAAGGATTTTAACTGATTTTGTCCATTCGACTCATATTCCCTACACAAGACCAAAGTACACTTAATTAATTCAAATGGAGTAAAATATTTAACTAACTAATATAAATATAGAGGTATTAAATGTAATATATATGTGCTTATCAGCAGTAGTGATGCAATATTTGTGTAGCATAACAATAACCCTTTCGCAGGTTCGAGTTTGCGAGTGTTTATGGGTGCAATGCATGAGTTCGACTAGATCGTACTGGGTTTGGCTTAGTTCACCTCAGCAAGATATACCTCGCAACATGAAGCTGGTATTTAGTACAAGGCTGAAGCTGTGGTGTTTCAACTGTGACATCCCATATGACCATGAGCCAGGAGTCAGTCTACGCAAACCCACGAGTTTTCTAATAGGTGATCAGAAATAAAAAAATGCACGTGAGAAATGAGATGAGTGCAACAAGTGCAATATATGTGTTATGTGAAGTATATCAAGTAAAACCCCTTTACTTTTTAAACTGGACTCTCTATATCCCCAGCAAAGTCGCCAGCTGTGGCGCCCCGTTCTTCGACCGGCACTCTTTCCCGTGGTGCATGAAGAACTCGACAAAACCGTGGTGATGCCCTTTCTCGAAGAACTATGACCCTCTCCTTCCCTCTCGCCTTGCCTCTCTCTTACGAAAAGAGAAGGCTCGAGGTTGCCGAGGGAATCGGGGGTGTATGAATCATTCCTAGTCGATTTAAGGGTTTAACTCATGCCAGCACGTCCTCGCCCATCCTCCTGAAGTAGCCTAACCACTGCCACTGCAATCGTCTCCTAGATCATCCTGCTCGAGGGGAGAGCATGTTCCCGCCTCTTCTCTTTTTCTTTTTTCGGGATAGAGAGGGGAGTGCGGGTTCTCTCTGGTGGCCAGTGTTCCAAAGATGAAAGTTTTGTGTGCGTGTGTGTGTTCTATAAATGTTTCTCTCTTCCCTTCTTTTAGCGCATTTTTCTAGTTGCTTTAAAAGAGGAAGGAGAGTCCATCCTTTGCTTAGTGTTATGGAGTCGTCACCTGAATTTGAAGGGTGTCAGGTCCCTCCTGGTTAAAAAAAGGCATTATCTAGTCTCTTTAGAGAGAGTCCAAGTAACTTCTTCTTCCATTTGACTTGGTCTACAATGTATTGTGTGTAGAGATTCTAGGTACGGGGTCCTGGTTATGGGTCAGGAAGGTGTTAGGCACCTGACAACCGCCCGATGTTAGTCGGTTTCTACTTCATAAAGGGGGTTTTATATCAAAGTTGACATCTCATCTCATATGCGCATAGTAAACTCTCCTGCATAAGAAAATAGTTAGTTCACTTTTTATAAGCAAAACAAAATAGGAAAGATAAGTACGATAGTGTAAACGAGCGAATGGAGATAACAAGATGGATTTACCTATTCTTACTTGTATGCCTCAACGCTTGGGAGGGCTTAGATGGATTTTGTTAATGCTCTGGGAGATCTTTGTATCTCTCACCTTGAGAACATTTTCGTACTAGCGGTTGGGCTACAACTATTCCTCATTTAAAGAGAACGTAACGTTTTATGGGGAATGGTCGTAACTAAGATGATGCATCCTTATTTTGAAAAAGCGTGAAAGGATTATGATTGATGAGTCTTGCCGATGATGCGTCTTTATTTCAAGGAGCGTGAGAGGACGAGTCGTGCTATTTTTGTAAGTGGAACCTTCTCGTGGGCAGAGTTCCCTCGTTTTTCTCCTTGCATGGTCTTGTGTTGGTTCGTATCTCCCACTCTCTCCTATACTTCATGTTTTTTTCATGTTCTGTAGTTGTTCGTGATCCCCCCAAAAGACCTCCCATGTACGCTACCGCTTCTCCTTTTTATAAACCCATTCAGCTAACTTCCTTTCCATTTTCTATCAGGCTTTCAATTGGGGAAATTCTAATCAGTTACTAAATAGAAGGTAAGTAGGGCCCACTATTTTTAGAAATAGGAAACAACTATTTCTTGTTTTTTTCTTTCTATAATCTAATGGGTCCCACAAGCACTACGTAATGATGTCATCATCTAATTTAATTAAACTTTAAATCAATTTTAACTTCTTTTGGACTACTTTGACTAATCAGCACATGGCACATGCATACGTTCTTTTTCGGTAGCTTAGACAACATCTTCTGGGTGCCCTTATTAGCTTCAAGGATTTTAACTGCTTTTGTCCATTCGACTCATATTCCCTACACAAGACCAAAGTACACTTAATTAATTCAAATGGAGTAAAATATTTAACTAACTAATATAAATATAGAGGTATTAAATGTAATATATATGTGCTTATCAGCAGTAGTGATGCAATATTTGTGTAGCATAACAATAACCCTTTCGCAGGTTCGAGTTTGCGAGTGTTTATGGGTGCAATGCATGAGTTCGACTAGATCGTACTGGGTTTGGCTTAGTTCACCTCAGCAAGATATACCTCGCAACATGAAGCTGGTATTTAGTACAAGGCTGAAGCTGTGGTGTTTCAACTGTGACATCCCATATGACCATGAGCCAGGAGTCAGTCTACGCAAACCCACGAGTTTTCTAATAGGTGATCAGAAATAAAAAAATGCACGTGAGAAATGAGATGAGTGCAACAAGTGCAATATATGTGTTATGTGAAGTATATCAAGTAAAACCCCTTTACTTTTTAAACTGGACTCTCTATATCCCCAGCAAAGTCGCCAGCTGTGGCGCCCCGTTCTTCGACCGGCACTCTTTCCCGTGGTGCATGAAGAACTCGACAAAACCGTGGTGATGCCCTTTCTCGAAGAACTATGACCCTCTCCTTCCCTCTCGCCTTGCCTCTCTCTTACGAAAAGAGAAGGCTCGAGGTTGCCGAGGGAATCGGGGGTGTATGAATCATTCCTAGTCGATTTAAGGGTTTAACTCATGCCAGCACGTCCTCGCCCATCCTCCTGAAGTAGCCTAACCACTGCCACTGCAATCGTCTCCTAGATCATCCTGCTCGAGGGGAGAGCATGTTCCCGCCTCTTCTCTTTTTCTTTTTTCGGGATAGAGAGGGGAGTGCGGGTTCTCTCTGGTGGCCAGTGTTCCAAAGATGAAAGTTTTGTGTGCGTGTGTGTGTTCTATAAATGTTTCTCTCTTCCCTTCTTTTAGCGCATTTTTCTAGTTGCTTTAAAAGAGGAAGGAGAGTCCATCCTTTGCTTAGTGTTATGGAGTCGTCACCTGAATTTGAAGGGTGTCAGGTCCCTCCTGGTTAAAAAAAGGCATTATCTAGTCTCTTTAGAGAGAGTCCAAGTAACTTCTTCTTCCATTTGACTTGGTCTACAATGTATTGTGTGTAGAGATTCTAGGTACGGGGTCCTGGTTATGGGTCAGGAAGGTGTTAGGCACCTGACAACCGCCCGATGTTAGTCGGTTTCTACTTCATAAAGGGGGTTTTATATCAAAGTTGACATCTCATCTCATATGCGCATAGTAAACTCTCCTGCATAAGAAAATAGTTAGTTCACTTTTTATAAGCAAAACAAAATAGGAAAGATAAGTACGATAGTGTAAACGAGCGAATGGAGATAACAAGATGGCTTTACCTATTCTTGCTTGTATGCCTCAACGCTTGGGAGGGCTTAGATGGATTTTGTTCATGCTCTGGGAGATCTTTGTATCTCTCACCTTGAGAACTTTTTCGTACTAGCGGTTGGGCTACAACTATTCCTCATTTAAAGAGAACGTAACGTTTTATGGGGAATGGTCGTAACTAAGATGATGCATCCTTATTTTGAAAAAGCGTGAAAGGATTATGATTGATGAGTCTTGCCGATGATGCGTCTTTATTTCAAGGAGCGTGAGAGGACGAGTCGTGCTATTTTTGTAAGTGGAACCTTCTCGTGGGCAGAGTTCCCTCGTTTTTCTCCTTGCATGGAAGGAGTTTTAAAAAGAGATTGATTAATAAATTGTGCCGATTTTGTAAAAGAAACCTCCTCGTTAGTGGAGCCTTGGTGTTTCTCTCCTTATTGGAAGGAGTTTTGAAGATATTGACGAGTCGTGCCGGTTTTGTAAAGGAAACCTCCTTATGAACGAAGCTTTGGGGTTTTTCTCCTTATTAGAAGGAGTTTTGAAGATATTGACGAGTAGTGCCAGTTTTGCTTGAGTTCTCTATGAATTGATCATGATGTCAATCATAGAGCTCACTCTCGTCTTTGAATTGGGAAGACTTGAGCTATCCCGAATACTATCTAATATTATGTAGCGTACTATGGAGTTGTGCTAAAGAGCATGCTCCTCTTAAGTAACGCCTACATTGATACTATTTGACGATAATAACGAGGTTTTTGTTGTTTTGAAGGTTTTTGTATTGCGTTTGAAGAAATTACAAGTGCTTAAATGTATTACAATGAAATGTAAAGAGTTTGAGAGTTTCAAGTATACCTGAGCACTTCCTGGATTTGACCAGAATTTGGGCAGAGGTTTGTTACGATTTCTCTCTTTTTCTCACTTTGATAGGTCTCACTGATGTATTCCTATCTCTAACTTAATCTAAGGTCGATTCGACAGGTTTTTGCGTCCCCGCTCTCGTCCCGAGGGCATCAGTAGCCCACAAAGAGAGTTCCGTGATTCGAATGACTTAGAACTAAACTAGAAAGACTCGAAGTAAGCTAAATGGAGCGAATCGAAGTCTGGAGCACACAACTTTCTCGAGGATCAGAAGTTTTCAGCTGGTCTGTATAAAAGGAGTCCTGAATTGATTTTTAGAAGGAAGGGTAGGGGTCCCATTTATAGGCCCCTGGACTCTGTTTTGAGCGCATCTTCAAGATGCACTCAAAACTTTGGGCTTTGTGCCCTAATCTGACCAGTGCAGTCAGATCTTTTTGAGGCGGTGCCACGTAGTACCTTCTGGCTGAGGCGGTTTAAGGCTTTGTGGGGTCCTCTGGGGTTATTTCAGAGTTGTTTTCGTATCTTCCAAGTGTTCCGAATTTTTTTGGGGTTTTTCGGAGTCGATTCTGAGTTTTTCGGACCTTCCGAGTGCATTTTTAGGGGTTTTCGAAGCTTTGTTCGAAGTTTTCAGAGGTTTGTGAGGAGTTTTTGAGGTTATGGCTCAGGTCTTAACTCTTTGGCCTTATTTCGACTCTTTCGGGTTCTGTTTTCAGACTCTGTTTGGCTAATTTTGACGGAATCACTGAGATGCTCTGAGTTAACTAAATTTAGGTGTCTATAATTATATGCAGGGATAATGTATGAGTATGGGGGAGAAAAATTCATTCTCATAGGGAGAGTGGTTGAATTCTCCTATTTTTATTGCAAATTAGTATTACCTTGTGTTGCTATGAACTTAAATTTTTGCAGAAAACTCTTGAAAGACTACTCCTAGAGTTTTGATGTCATAATTATGGGGGAGTTTTGTCTTTCTTTAATTGGAGTTCATTGTAAGAGGAATTATGTCGTATTAGGGAAGGGTTATTTTTTTGTGTTTCTCTTATAATAGTTTTTTTCACGAAATGGACAAAGGGAGAGATTGAAAGGTCCATGAATTTTTCTCATATATTTTGTTTGTCGAATTTCGTGTCAAAAATAAACTCAAAAAGGTCTGTGTAACTTGATTTAGAGTTTAGCGAGTCTCGGTTTAAATCGGAATGAAGAAGAAGACTCCGAAGAACTCAACTCACCACCGGAAGACATCCTAAGATGGTAAGTAACTTAGAAACCTAAGAACCATAGGTGGCTAGACCTTAGAGAGAGTTTCCACACTTAGAAATGCTCTTAAAAGACTTAAAAAATGCTTAGAGGACTAAGTTGTGCACAGTTGATTTCGAAACCACATTGTTGGTTTTGAAACCAAATGTCAACTGAAAACAGGTAACCTTGGTTTCGAAAGCAACATAGTTGGTTTCGAAA
>MVGT01002768.1:0-22185 GCA_002174775.1 Macleaya cordata
ACGTCGTACAAGCCATTTTTGGGCAAAAATTCGAAATCCTCGGAATCACACCAATTTTCGCACACTCTCTCTAGGTCCTATAAAATGATGATAGGAACTGATACCACGAAGTTTGGACCCCAGAATTGCTCAGAATCGCAGTTCAAAGGTTTCAGGCCACGTCGTACAAGACATTTTTGGGCAAAAATTCGAAATCTTCGGAAATGCACCAAATTTTGCACACTCTTTCTAGGTCCTATAAATTGATGATAGGAATTGAAACCACGAAATTTGTACGCCGGAATTGCTTAGAATCGCAGTTCAAAGGTTTCAGACCACGTCGTACAAGCCATTTTTGGGCAAAAATTCGAAATCCTCGGAATCGCACCAAATTTTGCAAACTCTTTCTAGGTCCTATAAAATGATGATAGGAACTGAAACTACGAAGTTTAGACCCAAAAATTGCTCAGAATCGCAGTTCCAAGGTTTCGGACCACGTCGTACAAGCCATTTTTGGGCAAAAATTTGAAATCCTCGGAATCTCACCAAATTTTGCACACTCTTTCTAGGTCCTATAAAATGATGATAGGAACTAAAACCACGAAGGTTGGACCCCAGAATTGCTCAGAATCGTAGTTCAAATGTTTCAGACCACGTACAAGCCATTTTTGGACAAAAATTCGAAATCCTCGGAATCGCACCAAATTTTGCACACTATTTCTAGGTCCTATAAAATGATGATAGGAACTAAAACCACGAAGTTTGGACCCCAAAATTGCTCAGAATCGTAGTTCAAATGTTTCAGACCACGTACAAGCCATTTTTGGACAAAAATTCGAAATCCTCGGAATCGCACCAAATTTTGCACACTCTTTCTAGGTCCTATAAAATGATGATAGGAACTGAAACCACGAAGTTTGGACCCCAGAATTGCTCAGAATCGCAGTTCAAAGGTTTCAGACCACGTCGTACAAGCCATTTTTGGGCAAAAATTCGAAATCCTCGGAATCGCACCAAATTTTGCACACTCTTTCTAGGTCCTATAAAATGATGATAGGAACTGATACTACGAAGTTTGGACCGCAGAATTGCTCAGAATCGCAGTTCAAAGGTTTCAGACCACGTCGTACAAGGCATTTTTGGGCAACAATTCGAAATCTTTGGAATTGCACCAAATTTTGCACACTCTTTCTAGGTCCTAGAAAATGATGATAGGAACTAAAACCACGAAGTTCGGACCCCAGAATTGCTCAGAATCGCATTTCAAATGTTTCAGACCACGTCGTACAAGCCATTTTTGGTCAAAATTCGAAATCCCTCGGAATCGCACCAAATTTTGCACACTCTTTCTAGGTCCTATAAAATGATGATAGGAACTGAAACCACGAAGTTTGGACCCCAGAATTGCTCAGAATCGCAGTTCAAAGGTTTCAGACCACGTCGTACAAGGCATTTTCGGGCAACAATTCGAAATCTTTGGAATTGCACCAAATTTTGCACACTCTTTCTAGATCCTAGAAAATGATGATAGGAACTGAAACCACGAAGTTCGGACCCCAGAATTGCTCAGAATCGCAGTTCAAATGTTTCAAACCACGTCGTACAAGCCATTTTTGGTCAAAATTCGAAATCCCTCGGAATCGCACCAAATTTTGCACACTCTTTCTAGGTCCTATAAAATGATGATAGGAACTGAAACCACGAAGTTTGGACCCCAGAATTGCTCAGAATCGCAGTTCAAAGGTTTCAGACCACGTCGTACAAGCCATTTTTGGGCAAAAATTCGAAATCCTCGGAATCGCACCAAATTTTGCACACTCTTTCTAGGTCCTATAAAATGATGATAGGAACTGAAACCACGAAGTTTGGACCCCAGAATTGCTCAGAATCGCAGTTCAAAGGTTTCAGACCACGTCGTACAAGCCATTTTTGGGCAAAAATTCGAAATCCTCGGAATCGCACCAAATTTTGCACACTCTTTCTAGGTCCTATAAAATGATGATAGGAACTGAAACCACGAAGTTTGGACCCCAGAATTGCTCAGAATCGCAGTTCAAAGGTTTCAGACCACGTCGTACAAGCCATTTTTGGGCAAAAATTCGAAATCCTCGGAATCGCACCAAATTTTGCACACTCTTTCTAGGTCCTATAAAATGATGATAGGAACTGAAACCACGAAGTTTGGACCCCAGAATTGCTCAGAATCGCAGTTCAAAGGTTTCAGACCACGTCGTACAAGCCATTTTTGGGCAAAAATTCGAAATCCTCGGAATCGCACCAAATTTTGCACACTCTTTCTAGGTCCTATAAAATGATGATAGGAACTGAAACCACGAAGTTTGGACCCCAGAATTGCTCAGAATCGCAGTTCAAAGGTTTCAGACCACGTCGTACAAGCCATTTTTGGGCAAAAATTCGAAATCCTCGGAATCTTACCAAATTTTGCATACTTTTTTTAGGTCCTATAAAATGATGATAGGAACTGAAACCACGAAGTTTGGACCCCAGAATTGCTCAGAATCGCAGTTCAAAGGTTTCAGACCACGTCGTACAAGCCATTTTTGGGCAAAAATTCGAAATCCTCGGAATCGCACCAAATTTTGCACACTCTTTCTAGGTCCTATAAAATGATGATAGGAACTGAAACCACGAAGTTTGGACCCCAGAATTGCTCAGAATCGCAGTTCAAAGGTTTCAGACCACGTCGTACAAGCCATTTTTGGGCAAAAATTCGAAATCCTCGGAATCGCACCAAATTTTGCACACTCTTTCTAGGTCCTATAAAATGATGATAGGAACTGAAACCACGAAGTTTGGACCCCAGAATTGCTCAGAATCGCAGTTCAAAGGTTTCAGACCACGTCGTACAAGCCATTTTTGGGCAAAAATTCGAAATCCTCGGAATCGCACCAAATTTTGCACACTCTTTCTAGGTCCTATAAAATGATGATAGGAACTGAAACCACGAAGTTTGGACCCCAGAATTGCTCAGAATCGCAGTTCAAAGGTTTCAGACCACGTCGTACAAGCCATTTTTGGGCAAAAATTCGAAATCCTCGGAATCGCACCAAATTTTGCACACTCTTTCTAGGTCCTATAAAATGATGATAGGAACTGAAACCACGAAGTTTGGACCCCAGAATTGCTCAGAATCGCAGTTCAAAGGTTTCAGACCACGTCGTACAAGCCATTTTTGGGCAAAAATTCGAAATCCTCGGAATCGCACCAAATTTTGCACACTCTTTCTAGGTCCTATAAAATGATGATAGGAACTGAAACCACGAAGTTTGGACCCCAGAATTGCTCAGAATCGCAGTTCAAAGGTTTCAGACCACGTCGTACAAGCCATTTTTGGGCAAAAATTCGAAATCCTCGGAATCGCACCAAATTTTGCACACTCTTTCTAGGTCCTATAAAATGATGATAGGAACTGAAACCACGAAGTTTGGACCCCAGAATTGCTCAGAATCGCAGTTCAAAGGTTTCAGACCACGTCGTACAAGCCATTTTTGGGCAAAAATTCGAAATCCTCGGAATCGCACCAAATTTTGCACACTCTTTCTAGGTCCTATAAAATGATGATAGGAACTGAAACCACGAAGTTTGGACCCCAGAATTGCTCAGAATCGCAGTTCAAAGGTTTCAGACCACGTCGTACAAGCCATTTTTGGGCAAAAATTCGAAATCCTCGGAATCGCACCAAATTTTGCACACTCTTTCTAGGTCCTATAAAATGATGATAGGAACTGAAACCACGAAGTTTGGACCCCAGAATTGCTCAGAATCGCAGTTCAAAGGTTTCAGACCACGTCGTACAAGCCATTTTTGGGCAAAAATTCGAAATCCTCGGAATCGCACCAAATTTTGCACACTCTTTCTAGGTCCTATAAAATGATGATAGGAACTGAAACCACGAAGTTTGGACCCCAGAATTGCTCAGAATCGCAGTTCAAAGGTTTCAGACCACGTCGTACAAGCCATTTTTGGGCAAAAATTCGAAATCCTCGGAATCGCACCAAATTTTGCACACTCTTTCTAGGTCCTATAAAATGATGATAGGAACTGAAACCACGAAGTTTGGACCCCAGAATTGCTCAGAATCGCAGTTCAAAGGTTTCAGACCACGTCGTACAAGCCATTTTTGGGCAAAAATTCGAAATCCTCGGAATCGCACCAAATTTTGCACACTCTTTCTAGGTCCTATAAAATGATGATAGGAACTGAAACCACGAAGTTTGGACCCCAGAATTGCTCAGAATCGCAGTTCAAAGGTTTCAGACCACGTCGTACAAGCCATTTTTGGGCAAAAATTCGAAATCCTCGGAATCGCACCAAATTTTGCACACTCTTTCTAGGTCCTATAAAATGATGATAGGAACTGAAACCACGAAGTTTGGACCCCAGAATTGCTCAGAATCGCAGTTCAAAGGTTTCAGACCACGTCGTACAAGCCATTTTTGGGCAAAAATTCGAAATCCTCGGAATCGCACCAAATTTTGCACACTCTTTCTAGGTCCTATAAAATGATGATAGGAACTGAAACCACGAAGTTTGGACCCCAGAATTGCTCAGAATCGCAGTTCAAAGGTTTCAGACCACGTCGTACAAGCCATTTTTGGGCAAAAATTCGAAATCCTCGGAATCGCACCAAATTTTGCACACTCTTTCTAGGTCCTATAAAATGATGATAGGAACTGAAACCACGAAGTTTGGACCCCAGAATTGCTCAGAATCGCAGTTCAAAGGTTTCAGACCACGTCGTACAAGCCATTTTTGGGCAAAAATTCGAAATCCTCGGAATCGCACCAAATTTTGCACACTCTTTCTAGGTCCTATAAAATGATGATAGGAACTGAAACCACGAAGTTTGGACCCCAGAATTGCTCAGAATCGCAGTTCAAAGGTTTCAGACCACGTCGTACAAGCCATTTTTGGGCAAAAATTCGAAATCCTCGGAATCGCACCAAATTTTGCACACTCTTTCTAGGTCCTATAAAATGATGATAGGAACTGAAACCACGAAGTTTGGACCCCAGAATTGCTCAGAATCGCAGTTCAAAGGTTTCAGACCACGTCGTACAAGACATTTTTGGGCAAAAATTCGAAATCTTCGGAAATGCACAAAATTTTGCACACTCTTTCTAGGTCCTATAAATTGATGATAGAAACTGAAACCACGAAATTTGTACCCCAGAAATGCTTAGAATCGCAGTTTAAAGGTTTCAGACCACGTCGTACAAGCCATTTTTGGGCAAAAATTCGAAATCCTCGGAATCGCACCAAATTTTGCAAACTCTTTCTAGGTCCTATAAAATGATGATAGGAACTGAAACCACGAAGTTTAGACCCCAAAATTGCTCAGAATCGCAGTTCCAAGGTTTCGGACCACGTCGTACAAGCCATTTTTGGGCAAAAATTTGAAATCCTCGGAATTTCACCAAATTTTGCACACTATATTTGCAAAAAAAGAATGGGTGCGTATAGTGTATATATGTATACCCGAGAAGTGTATAATCATAAGATTCCATAAAAATACCCTCAAACATTTATCGAGTCAGATTCCTTTATTCCTAATGGAGTCGCCAGTTTAAGATCCGCAAAAAAACTTTAGCCTTCGACAACAAGTGGCCGAAGAAAAAAAGGTTTCTCGTATTTCTAACTGGAGGATTGAATCGTTTAATGTACTTATGGAACCGCCACCTAATTAACTTGGGAATCATGACTCAATTTTAGAAAATCATTTTGTTTTGATAGAAAACATGGCGATCTTCTAACTAGTCTGGTCTGCGTAGAGAGATTCTTAGTAAGGGAATCCCGGTACGGGTTGGAAAGGTGTTAGGCACCAGACAACCGTCCGATTATAAAATCGGCCTCTATTTCATGACTAAGGGTATTTGGATGGAATCTTGTGATCAAAATTATACTAGCAAAGATTATGTACAGGAAAAAGTAAGTCTGACCCCCTTCTAATCCTATCTTTCATGCAACTGAGGTTTTGGGGTGAAAAGTAAATATATACAGTGCCACTTGCAAATCGGTTATGTATGTGACCAAACAAATTGACACGTGAACTCTGTTGTAATGTTCAAAAGCTCATGGGGTGTGCTCCGTGGACTTCGTTGCTACCTAGGATTGATATTTGTAAATGGACCTCACTGCCATTTTTTACCGTATGAAGATCGTGAAATCCATTACCACAGACTTTGAGAAAATGCACGTAGACTTCCTTGATACGTGTAGAATAACCATGGATTTGTGTGTGAACTTCATTATTACACACGTGCCAAAACTTATACGTGAAGTCCATTGTCACGTGTCGGCATCCATATTGTACAAGTCTTTCTTTGGCTTGTACTCCGTAAAGTGATACGTGTAAATCTATTATACACGTAACATATATCATTTTCAATTTTGAAAACAGATGACACATGCAAATCCGTTATGCACGTGACCTAAAGTGGTTTTCATGGTGAAACATACAAATCCGTTATGTAAATGCCTTAATTAATAGAAAACTTTGTTCTTTTTCTTTGTTAGAGAATACTTTATTATCACAAAATTGAGATTATTATAAGATGATACCCAACTGATCAAGGAAGCATGACCATTGACGTATGTGGTGGTGCAAGCACGTATACCCTTTTAAAAGCCGGTCTTTGGCGGTCTTCCTTGATCATTTTAGGCACGTTCCTAACTTAACCCCGGAATTAACACACAACCCTAGCTTCTAATGCAACCCTATACTAGAAACAAACAAATTCAAACCTTTAGATTCATCCAATTCTAGAAAATGTTAACCTATTTTTATTTATTGGGTGTGAGGTTTGCAAAACCAAAAGGAATGGAGTGGGCCAAGACAAAAGTATGTTCATTTAGAGGCCCAAAAGATGAAGTGGGTAGAGGAACTCATGAAGAGATGAGTTTATAACCCACAAAATGAGCCTAACACTTAACGAAGTGTATAATAGGCTTAAGAAACTTAAAATGGAATGGGCCCGTAAGCCCAATGGATGGGTTAATGAGCCTAACATTTAGTTAAGTGTATAATGGGCTTAAGGAAATTAAAATGGAATAGGCCCGTAAGCCCAGTGGATGGGTTAATGAGCCTAACACTTAATTAAGTGTATAATGGGCTTACAAAACTTAAAATGGAATGGGCCTGTAAGCTTAATGGATGGGTTAATGAGCCTAACACTTAATTAAGTGTATAATGGACTTAAGAAACTTAAGATGGAATGGGCCCGTAAACCCAATGGATGGGTTAATGAGCCTAAAAATCTAATTAAAGGACTTTTTGGTGATTTATTTAATTTCTAAAGGTAAAAAGGTAAAGTGGCAAATATCTACATCACAAGTGAAACCTTAACCCTAGTTTTGCATTATGGCACACCAAGATTTGTACACACATGTACAGCAAATAATTTCCAAAGTTAAAAGATTTATAACCAAATAAAGCAACTTTTATGAAGATAATCATTGCAATAAGGCTATATTTATCATATATCAAGATAAAATCCAATTACTATTCAACATCAGACTACACATCCAAGCTTTTCATTTTATTAATTTCACACCATCATTTAATGGCATATATGTAGTCATTTTTACCATGCATCCATCATTCTCATATCAAATATATCCATCACTCATCATACATCGTCATAATGATACTTCCATCATATAATTTCATATTTTACATTAACGAGAATATTAAAAAAAAGTGTTGATCATATGAGACCAAATCATAGTCGTTCATGACATTAACAACCCTACATAGATCTTATATCAATTCAGAGAAATTGAATATCCATTTCATTTCATCATAAACACAACAAAACTATAGAGATTAACTTGAAGCTTTTGATTTCATAGAAAATACTTTCAACATTTAAGCTTAATAAACATTTCATTGCATTCTAATGAAAATAAGAACATAATCCATCTCATTAATGCATTATCAGTATAAAATTTATAACAAATCAAATCCAGGAGACTGAAATAAAAAAAATTAAATTCACCAACCTTCCAAAAATAGAATCTCAACGCAAGATTAGAATTAGATAAGAAATCCCAACCTTTACTTCAATTTAAACTACAAACCCTCTAAAAAACTTTCCTAAAATCTCTCTCAAATCTCTCCTCTTTTTTTTTCAATCTTTTTTCCGATTCTTTTACAATAGACTGCAAACCCTTATTTATACATATTTTTACCCCAAATTAAGGCTTTAATTGTCAACAAAAACAACCTGCAAATCGTGTTGGCGCCGCTCACCGATATTTTTGAGCGAAAATGTGGACTGCCGTTGTTGCCGCCGATCTTGACCTAAAAGAGAAGAGCGAAGAACGAGAGAGAAGACTGAAAGCGAGATAGAGAGAGAGAGAGAGAGAGAGAAGAGGAGAGACAATGCATCACGAGTTATCTCTTATTTCATTCCTTTTAAAACATAAATTCTTATTTTATTCAAAGGTTTACTTTTAAAAAAAAAACAAACTTTACTTTATAATATTTAAACTTTACTTTACTTTATAATAAGTTTTACTTTACTTTAATTTAACTTTATTATATATTATAACTTTATTATATATTATAATTTTATTATATATATATATATATATATATAAATTTTGATAACAACCGTAAGTTTATTATTATTATTGTTTTATTTTTTATTTTTTTATTTTATTATTAAAATGAGTGGTTCCTTAAATTGGTTCTAAATTTGGTCCAAACTTGGTTTTCATCTTAGTTTCCATTCAAATCTTGGATTTTGGTCAAATTAGGATCAAATTTGTTCTACAGTTTGTACGTATCTCGAGGAATACAATTTGGGTGTGAAACTCACTATACACTTCACATTTTGGGTGTTTTGGCATTTGGGGGCAGAATTTGGTGTCTACAGTAACAAAGTGAGATGGTTCTTTCATGTTGGGTAAGGTTCAGATTTGGAGAAATTAGTAATATGGACAACCTTATCTTATTTTCCTTTTAGGATAGTCTCAGATAAGGATATTGTTCTCTCAAACACACACACACACACACACACCATAATTAGGATATTGAGTGTTGTGATTTCATGATTGATAACTAGCTTGGCTATATTTGAATAAATTTTTGCAATTATATGATTAAGAAATTTGATTGTGATTGTGTATTATATTATTGATAGCCTTGACAACATGATATGGACACAATAAAAATTGTTTCCTTGCTTACATGGATAACATAGATTTGTTGAGTGTTGATGCATGTTGAACCAGATTAAGTTTTAAGATTCAAATCCTTCTCATGATCTGGTTGAGGGGAAGCTTGCATGGTTTGATTAAATGTATATGTTTGTACCCTCATGCTCATTATTTGCATTAGGATAATATTTGAAAAAATCTGAAAATATGCAATTTCTCCATTGGTTTCCAAAATCAGGATAGTTTCACACACTTTGGTTTTATTTCTTATCATAGCTTTGATATACCTAGTAGCTAGCTTTGATAAATTGTGGTATGTGACTTATTTTTACTTGCCTTCCACCATACATTTTTATTATCCATATAACTATCTACTTAGTTAAAGGCTAGTTAAATATTTATTATTATGGTTGGTTGGCTTGTATTTGTGTTTGCATATATTATCTTTCTTAGTTTCCCATTGTACTTTTGTTGTCTTCTATCCTTTGTCTACTTGTGACAAAAAGGGGGAGAATTGTGTGTTCTTGACTTTGCAAGGAGAGTACCATGTGTAGGAAATATATCACATAGGGGGAGAGATTCTTGAAGCACTTATCAAGGGGGAGAGTAAGTTTATTCATTATTTATATTAATAACTTCTATGGTACCTTGATGTGTCTTGTGGACATGTGCAGGAAACAAGTTAAAGGCATCTGATAGAGTTTAATGTCTCTATTTATTTGGGGGAGTTCTTTCTTTTATCTCTCATTGAGTCTTATAAATGGGTTTTGTCACGAAATTGACAAAGGGGGAGATTGTAAGCTCCATAAGTTCCCTTATAGGTTTTGTCGATTTACATGTCAAATCGAACTCAATATGGTCAATAAAAGTTAGCAAGTGTCTCTACATTTCTAATCATTGAAAACTAAGTGAAGAAGAGAAGACTTATGCAAAGCTCAACTTACCACTATTGAAAGATATCTTAAGATGGGAGAAGCTTTGACAAAGGAGGAGATATATTATCTCTACTCTCATTAATTGCTCTAAACATTCTTCAAGGTTTGTATTTAATATTTTATGAGATTTCTTGATTTGTTTTGTGGGCATGTGCAGGAAACAAGTTGTTTAAATACAATCCATATTTTAAGTTCTATTGAGTCATGTGTAAGAAAATATGAGTTGTAATGGGGAAGGTCTTTTTATTATTTTCTTATGTATGGATTTGTCACGAAAATGACAAAGGGGAAGATTTTTAGGTCCATGAGTTCACTTATGTTATATTTGTCGAATTTTGTGTCAAATGCAACTCAAGAAGGTTAATGTAACTTGAGTTAGAGTTTGTGAGTTGTCGTTCGGTTCGTTGCCAAGAAAAGACTCTAAGAAGCTCAACTCACCACCGGAACTCATCTTAAGATAGTAAGTGACTTAGAAACTCAATATGATAGGTGGTTAGTTTATATTGAATCATGTGAGAATGTACGAAATGATAAAAGATGTCAAAACCCCTTAAAATTAGTGTTTGGATGAATGCTGTCAGAAAACCACGTTTGTAGGGAAACTGTGACCAAAAGTTGGTTTCGGAACCAAAATGCTGGTTTCGAAACCAAAGCTGAAAAATGATGTCAGATGGTTTGGTTTCGAAACCAAAGTTACTAAACTGCTATTTTGACTCTAGGTGAGTTTCTGTTTCGAAACCAAGCATATTGGTATCGAAACAAAAGTGTACTAAATGGTTTTTACACCTTTTAAACATCTTTTAAACCTATTTTGGATGATTCTAAAAACCTTCTATAAATGTTTTAAGTTCACTATATATTATGAATTTTTAAACATTAATACAAGTGATATAGATCTAGATCTACACATATAAAACATCACTCACATGGGGTGATGTAGAAAAGAAACACCACATGGTGTGTTCTAAATATCACTTATGGTGAAAAATAGTTCTTAATACAAAAGAGAAAAATATTACACATTAATCATGGGATGATATTGTTTTAAATAAAAAAGAAACATTACCATAATGGGTGTTCTTGATCTAGAAACACCACTCACTAAACTTGGTCTATTCTAGATCTAGAAAAATATTAGAATATTCATCACATGGTATGTTCTAGATCTAGATCTAAAATCACCATTGTAAATAGATTGAGTTAGAACTATTTTCATCATCCATTTTTTAGATCAATCAACTGTTAACAAGTTATAGGAGAGCTACATTTATATCTTTAAGTTTTTTAACTTGTTACCACAACCTTGGAGGTGCTTTAACTCAAATTTTATGGGTTCCAAGTTCTAAAGAGAAAAAGTTCAAAGTCTTCATGATAGAGAACTTAGTTCTTTTGAGAGTTTATTCTAACACTTGTTCATAGAAATTACATCTTATGTGTTTAGAATGAACTTAGTAGTGAGTTGAGGCCAAGATAAATCCTTCCTAACAAAAGCCTTTACACATTGTTTAGGTATTCCGATGGAATTCCTGTCATTGAGCTTGAGGTGATAAGTTTATGGTGATGTGTTCTAAGATTCGAGTACTTATTAAGGGTGCGGGACTTGTAGAGCTCAAGTTGGAGACGCATCATTTTGTAGGAGGCGTTGGTTCGTGGATTTGGTTTGTATATGTAGCTCATTCACATTGGCTTGGTAGACTCTAAGTTGTATGCATGAGAATTGATAATCAACTAAGAGGAAAATTTGTGGAGTTCAAATTTTTGGAAGAACTGTACACCATAACTGATTAGAGCATAGAGGGAGTCGTAAATCGTGTCCATCGAATGGTAAATCGGGTTGTAAGTTTTCAATAACTCTTAGTAGATTTTTGCTGGACTAGGTCCCTGGGTTTTTTTCAGTTTGTGTTTTCCTCGTGAATAAAATCTCTTGTGCATATTTCTATATTTATTTAGAGATTGAAATATTCGATTCTTGTTCTTAATTCCGCATATTAAGAATCGAATAAGTCAATACTTTTGTTTGAGATTTTTGTTCCACTTATAATCACCATTGAAATTTTAATTTGGTGATAGCGTGATCCCTAACCATAGTTACATTGGCATACGGTTAAATCCATTAACCGTAGGGCACATTTAGACTTTTACCTTTTGAAAAATAATATATAATTTTATGAAAATAATTTTAAAAATATGCATCTAAACTAATCGAGAAAACTGGGAATTTTGAAAAACAAGTTTTAAGGATGATGGTTCTCCCTACCTTTTTCGCTTAAATTCCACGAGGCTTTGACTAGCTTTTTCCTTTCCTTTCTTTAAGTACTCCAAGCTTTCTTCAACTTAAGTAGGTTTTAATCTTTCTCAAATTTGGTGTAGACATCTAAATTTGGTTCACTCAGAGCACCTCAGTGATTCCATCAAAGCCAGTCAAACAGAATCGAAAAATGGAACCCGAAAGAGTCAAAACAAGGTTAAAGAGTTTAGACCTAAGCCAGAGCCTCAGGAACTACCCACAAACCTCCAAAAACTCTCGACAAAACTCCAAAAACCCTGAAAATGTACTCAGAAGGTCCCGAAAACACAGAATCGACTCCAAAAACCCCCAAAGTGAACTCGAAACACCAGGAAGACACGAAAATAAACTAAAACACCCTAGAGGGCCCCACCCAAGAGGCTAAACCGCCTAACCAGGGGCTGCCATATGGCTGATGACTTAGGCAAAGATCCCTAGGATCCGCTCATAACTAGGGTCTGGTTCTATAAATAGGACCCCACTCCTCCTTATTTTAGGATCCACAGTTCATCTGCATTAAGAGTTACAATTCAGAGTCATTTGCATTTAAAACTTCTGAATCTCGAGAAGGTTTTCGTTCAGAGTTCGATCCACTTCTGAATTTCTGAATTTAATGTACGATCGCCTTCAAGTCTCGTACACTAGTTCTAAAAGCTCGATAATCTCTTCGAAGGCCACCTGCTGCCTTCAGGACGAGACCGAGAAATCGATTAGGAATCTGTTAGAGAAACCTATCGAAACTAGAAAAAAGTACCGAACCTCTGCCCAAATCTCTGGTCAAAATCCAGGAAGCGCTTAGGTATATACTCAATGCTCTTAAACTCTTTACGATTCATTGTTCAAAGATAGTGCATTCAAGCATTGTAATTCTTTTCGAAAAGCAATAAATAGTAAACCTTCAAAATAAAAACTCGTCATCGTCAAAGTAGTATCAATGTAGCGTGTCTCTGAGGGAGCATGCTTTCTAGCATAACTCCATAGTACGTTACATAATATTAGATAATGTTTGGGATGGCAAATCTTCCTAATTTAAAACGAGAGAAAACTCTACGATTGATAGCATGATCAATTCGTGGAAAACTTAACCAAAATCGGCACGACTCGTCAATATCTTCAAAAAATGGCATGAATTGTCGATATCTCCTAAAATTCCTTCCAATAAGGAGAGAAACATCAAAACTCCGCTCACGAGGAGATTTTTTTTACAAAAACCGGCATGGCTCGTTAATCAATCTCTTTTCAAAACTCTTTCCGAGTAAGGAGAGAAACGATTAAAATCCGTCCACGAGGATGTTCCACTTACAAAACTGGCACCACTCGTTAACCATCATTCTCTTACGCTCCTTTAAATAAGGACGTATCATCGACACGACTCGTCAATCACAATCCTCTCACTCTCCTTCAAAGAAGGATGCATCATCTGAGTTACGGCCATTCCCCATGAGAATGCTAAATTCTCTTCAAATGAAGAATAGTTGTAGCCCAACCACTAGTATGGAAATGTTCTCAAGGCGAGAGATACAAAGATCTCCTAGAGAATGAACAATCCACCTAAGCCCTCCCGAGCGATGAGAGCAAGCAAGAATAGGTAAAACCACCTTGTTATCGCTGTCCGTTGAGATAACAGAAGTAGAAACCGACTAATGTCGGGCGGTTGTCAGGTGCCTAACACCTTCCTGACCCGTAACCAAGACCCCGTACCAAGAATTTTTACACAATACAGCGCAGACCGAGTCAAATAGAAGAAGATATTACTTGGTCTCTCTCCAAAGAGACTAGATAATGCCTTTTTCTAATCAAGATGGACCGGACACCCTTCAAATTCTGGTGGGGACTCTATAACTTTGGACAAAGGATGAGACTCTCCTTTCTCTTTTGGAGCGACAAGAAAAACGCACTAAAAGAAGGAAGGAAACAAACATCTACAGTATAGACACACACACACAAACACACACACTATTTCAACAAGAGCAAATCTCAAAACACTACAGCTAGAAACCCGCGCGCCCCCTCTTAAAAAAGGAGACGAGGGTCCATGAGCAGGCTCTCCCCTCGAGCAGGAAGACCCAGGAGATGATTACGGTGGCAGTGGTTAGGCCACTCCCAAAGGACGGGCGAGGACACGAGGCACGAGGCAAACCCACGAGACATGGAACGATTCGTATTTCTCAGGCACCCTTGGCATCCCCGAGCCTTCTCTTTTTGTAAGATAGAGGTGGGGAGAGGCCTTCGGGCCCTCGCGCCTAGTGGGTAACCACGGTTGGCAAGCCGGTCGAAAGATGGGGCGCCACAGCTGGCGACTCCATTGGGGACATAGAGAGTCCAGTTTGAAAAGTAATAGGGTTTTACGTTTGATATCATATACATGATATGCTTCACATAGAACATATATTACACTTGTTGCACTCATCTCATTTCTCACGTGCAATTTTTTTTATCTATGATCACCTATTAGAAAACTCGTGCGTTTGCGTAGACTGACTCCTGGCACATGGTTATATGGGATATCGCAATTGAAACCCCACAACTTCAGCCTTGTACTAAAGACCAGCTTCGTGCTGCGAGGTATATCTTGCTGGGGTGAACTTAGCCAAACCCAGTACGATCTAGTCGAACTTATGCATTGCACCCATAAACACTCGCTAACTCAAACCTGCGAAAGGGTTGTTGTTATGCTTCACAAATATTGCACAACTAGCGCCATAAAGCTTTTTCATGTTAAAACATATCTTTGCTCAGACTGTTTAAGTTCCAGGTGGAAAGGAAACAGTCAAAAACTACAGCCACGGAAAAGTTAGAGAAAGATATACAACCACGTTGGAGCCGTACGACAGGACGACTAATCTGAAACGAAACAATGTCTGACCAAGAAGATGTTGCCGATACACCAGTCTCTAGCGCTTTAATCAAGAAAATGATTCTTGAATGTGTTTAAGAGGTTCTCAAGTAAAGATAGACTGACCTAGACTTTCAAAAGAAAAGCAAAGAGTATTTAATAGCGGAGGGACAAATCAAAGAAGATGCTATTAACCTTACTCAGCCTCATCACATAAAAACGATAGCCCATAACAAGAGCTATGACCAGAATGAGTCTGACGGTTTGCAATCTAAAGAGTCCGAACCAGAAGAGATGAAAAAGAATCCCATGTATAAAGAATTCTAGGAAATGAAGGAATAGTTCCGCAAAATGAAAGGAGGCACGTATGATGATAACTCATGGTATCAAGTACCCACTGAGAAGCTCCCTCTAAACTTCAAATTTTCAAAAATGGAAAAGTATAACGGGTCAGGCTGCCTAAAAGCTCACCTCACACTTTACATGGGATATATTAAACCAATGGGTATCGGTGATGAACTATTCGCACATCTCTTTCAAAGGAGCCTCAACCGAAGGATGATACCAAATTGGACAGCATTAACTGATGTTTTCATGAAGCAGTTCACTTAAGGTTCAGACTTGATGGTCAGTAGAAGATAGTTAGATGCTCTGACACAGGAAAACAACGAATCCTAAACCGACTTCATTGCAAGGTGGAGAGCCAAATGCAAATTGATGATCGATCGACCTACAGAAGAGGAACAAATCGCTATTATACTAAAGAAAGTCAATCTGGAATATAACTAGCCACTGAGTCTTGTAGACATAAGAAATTGCCCGAGCTAGTACCATCAGGTACGCAAACCAAGACTTCGTCCTACCAACAACCAAGCAAAGGTACAGAATCGGCAGCAAGGGTCGAATCGAAATCAGTATCAAGCAAAGAAGCAATATTAGCTAAAGGAATACTCCAAGTTACCCAACACACTGACTGAATTACTTCCAGAACTAGTTGAGCCAGGGATGATCTGGCTTAGAGAGCCTCGACCTATAGAGGAACCATTTCCCCCGTGGTACAATCCAAAAGAACACTGTGACTTTCACCAAGTTGCAGGACATGCTACAGATATTTGCAGGTTGCTAAAGAACTTGGTTTAGAACTTGTTGGAAGATAATAAGATCAACATTCTGGGAGTACATGTTGTAGGAGCACCTTTTTAGATTGAGCTTTCCGTTAGAGAAAATAGCTTTCTCACTAAAGAAAAGAGGTTTCCGAATGGTAACCTGAAAGAAAGGAGTAAACAAACAGCTGTCTAGTACTTATTAACAGCTGTCACACACTTATAAAGTGAAGAACAGTTGTTCATTACTGATTGGCTAAGAGTTTGACTTACAAGCTCAGCAAGCCTATAAATAAAGGAGCCCACCTCACCTTCTAAACTAACCGATAAAATCTAAAGATAACTAATCTGAACTAGAAGAGAACTCCTCTAGATGACATAGACCCTCCAAGAGTAGAAGCAATCATGCCAGCAACTGAGTCAACGATCTGCAACTGCACTGAAGAACTCATCTGTTCAGTAGTCTACAAAGCTCCAGTTCGCGAGAAAATCCCGAGTAGGTTCAGCTAAGGCAATGACAGGGTAGCATACTTCATGAGGAAGAAAAACTTATTTCCCGAGATGGGACTCGTCAACAGACTTCAAGGAGAAACTGAACCCCTTAATATCAAGCAATTGCCACACAAAGGGATATATGATTTAGGTTTTCATCCAACACTGACAGATAAAAAAATCTTTCAAGAAGAACAGGGGCAGATTCAAGCAGAGAAAATGGGAAAACCTTCCTTCATTAACTGGACCAAGAAGCCCAGGTTTGCAAAATGGTTCATCCACAGAAGAGAATCAAAGAATCAGCCAAAAGCAAAACTTGCTGCAGAGGCCATCGTCATCCAAAAGTAGCCAGAACTTCTAGACGAAGCGATATTCGAAGGGTTCGCTCTTTTCAGACTCGGTTCTGAAGACGAGCATCTTCCAAGAGCGGTGCAGGTTTGCATGGTTCTCCTCGAGCTCTACTCTGATCCCTCACTCTTAATTCGTCCATCAAATAGACATTCTACTGCTAGTACTAATATTACTATAGGAACACTCACCAGAACCACTTCAGCCGGTCAATAAAAAAATGACCTGAAAACAGCAGTAGTTGGACTACCCTCGTGTAAGGAGGGAATGTCCACATCCCCTGAGCTTTGTATAGTTGTATTTTCATCTTCTATATTTTCAAAAAAACGAAAAAATCAAAACACATTACAAAATACGAAAAGATTTCAAAAACATTTTGGAAAATAAAAAACTTCTGAAAGCACAGTTTTGGATCTAACTCTCGATGACAGGGAAGATGCAGTGTTCGAAGATGGTTATAAGTAAATCATTCTATGTGAAATCCTTAAATCACTTCAAAAACTCAAGGATAGACCCCAGCTAGTTGAAGAAGAAGTCGAGATTGTGAACCTTAGCACAGAAGACAAGCCTCGAACAGTAAAAATTAGGACTACCTTATCCTTGGATGAAAGGAGGGCAATGATCGAACTACTGTCAGAGTACGAAGAAATCTTTACTAGTCTTATGAAAATATACCTGGACTTGAAACCAGCATTATAGAGCACCACTTGCCAATTTATCCAGACACTAAGCCAGTCAAGCAAAAGCTCCGCAGAATAAGGCCAGAATGGGCGATCAAGATCAAAAAAGTAATTACAAAACAACTCGATGCTCAGTTTCTAGTCTCTATCAAATACTCAATTTGGTTAGCCAACATAGTCCCTGTACCCAAAAAGGACGAAAAGGTCCGAATGTGCATTGGCTACAGAAATCTGAATAAGGCAAGTCCCAAGAACATTTTTCTGTTGCCGCACATCGACAGTTTGATTGACAACGCAGCAGGTCATGGATTGCTATCATTTATGGACGACTACTCAAGCTACAACCAGATCAAAATGGCAGATGAAGATATGGACAAAACTGCATTCAACACACCATGAGGAGCTTACTGTTACCAAGTAATGTCGTTCGGTCTAAAAAATGCAGGTGCAACTTATCAAAAAGTAATGACTACCCTATTTCATGACATGATTCATAAGAAAATAGAAGTTTACATGGATGACATGATCGCCAAATCTCGAACACAAGAATCTTAGTCCTGGCAAAGCTGTTCAAAAGGCTCAGGAAGTTCAAGCTGCGGTTAAATTCTAACAAGTGCATCTTCAGCACAGAATCGGGGAAGTTACTTGGTTTCATGGTTAGTCACCGAGGCATCGAGGTAAATCCGCAGAAGATCAAAGCCATCACGGAAATGCCTATTCTAAGCAATGAGAAAGAAATACGAGGTTTCCTGGGAAGAATCGAATACATCAGCAGGTTCATAGCACAACTCACACCTATTTGTGTACCTATCTTCAAACTGCTACGTAAAGATGTACCCAAAACATGGAACGAAGGTTGCCAAGAAGTATTCGAAAAGATCAAAGGCCATCTGACAAATCCTCTTATTTTGATTCCTCTAGTCCAAGGTAAACCTCTATTGCTCTACATTTCTGTGATAGAAATATCCATGGGAGCAATGCTTGCACAATACGATGAAAATAGTCGCAATGAATGAGCCATCTATTACATCAGTAAGACACTTTCATGGTACGAGGTCAGATATATACTTTCCTTGAAAAGACATGTCTCGTATAAGTATAGTCCATGCACCATCTCAGACACTACATGCTGTCTCACTCAATCCAACTCCTTGCAAGAATAGATCCAATCAAGTATCTCTTCGAAAAGTCGGCCCTATCAGGGATGACCGCACGATGACAATTACTTTTGTCAGAATTCGACATCCCGTATATCACTCAAAAGTCAATCAAAGGGAAAGCAATCGCAGATCCACTCGCCTCACAACCTATCACAGATAATGAGACTCTAAAAGTAGAATTCCCAGACGAAAATATTCTTGTTGTTGATCAATATAAACCATAGAAGATGTACTTTGACCGTGCTCACAATCAAGCAGGCAATGATAAAAAAAATAAATAAATAAGAAAATCAACTGCAAAGATTGTTTAAGTAGACTCTCAAAGATATTTCTAAATTAACCAAAACTTCTAAAAGCCTAATTTAGCTGGAAAATGGCCAAAACTACTAAAACATAAATTCTAGTAAAAATAGTAAAATTCTAGATTTTCAACTAATTAAAAACTAATAATTAAAACAAACTAAATGTCCCAAAATGGCACTTAAAATGACTATTGCATAAGAAGATATAATCCAATATAAATTTTTCTAAAATAACAAAAACGCGATTTTGTAGACTTAAACGATAGAATTTGGGCGAAAAACACTAAGGCTAACCGCATCACAGTTTGTCTTGTTCGTTGGAACGTTTTCTAGACTCCCTAGCTTATCAAGGAAAGTATGCAATTTATTAACAAGAAATATCAGCATGATTTATGCTGCACCCTATAAAAATACCGTCGATCAGCTCTGTAACCTGTACAGAAAGCAATGGCTGGGATTGACCATCATAGTTTTTTTTTTGGAGAGTAAGCTGAGGTTAAGGAGACCCCAACCGATATAATAAAATGTATCAAGAAGCACATTGGGGATAGGCTTTACCCGCCTTATCATCAAAAATTATCTTTTTCAGATCCTCTGTAAAGGAACTAGGAGTAATTTCAACAAAAACAGCAGAAGGATATAAACTAGCTAGGTGATCAGCAGCTCTATTAGTCTCACGATACATATGCTGAATGGAGAATTCTTGGAGACCACGAATCATATGTCAAATTGAACGCATAATAGGGATAGCAATCCATGGAGGAGTAGCCAGTCGTTGCACATATGCAATCACCTGTTTAGAATCAACTCCAACTTGAATACGGTGAAAACCATGTAAAGAGGCCAATCGAAGGCCAATTTCTAATCCTTGTAGTTCATGAACAGCAACGGAAATAGGGGATGAACTACCAGCAGGCTTGAACTTCTCCATCTTCATTCCTTATAATTGCCCCAAATCCAGCAAAATCATCACATAAAGACCTAGTGGAGTAAAGGCAATCTTAATATCTCCCGATGATGGTTGAACTCTCATTGCCATTAAGCTCAAATTTCCATGCACTAACAATATTACAGAGTATGAAGCATGCATCGCAGGTCTACAAGCCGCACTCGCTATTTTAGTTTAAAGAATAAAGGTTTATGGACACTCACTGTTGATTATCAATCAAATTTAGGGATTATGGAAGCTCAAAGATGAAAAACTAATCCCGTATCATGAGTTCCTTGTGAAATTAACCAAAAGATTCGAGCACGTCAAATTTCATCACATTTATAGGAACAAAAATCATTGTACCAATGCACTAGCTGTCCTAGATTCTTGGTTATCAGTACTAGACGGATCTACAGTCCGACCGATCAAAGTTGTTCAACAAGATGATCTCGCATACTGTCTTCAGATAGGGATATCCGCAGAATTCCCAGATGGACAAGCCTGGTTTTCAGATATCAAGAGATTCCTCAAAGACCAAGAATTTCCAGAAGAAGCTTCAAAGCAAGAGCGGAGATATATTAGAAGAATGTCCTATCAGTTTGTAATCTTTGGAGGAATCCTCTTCACTCATAGTTTTATATTCATGCTATTTGATAATTTTAAAAGCATCTTCTAATATGATAACATGCGAGTATACATATATGTTTTTATATCATTATCAACATATTCAATAGTAATTGGCACTCAAACATTCTAATTTTTTTTTCTTGTCCAAATTCTTGGAAAATAAAAAGGACTCACTACACATAAGCCCAGTGAATTCCAGAACTTGTGCTCTGATTCCAAATGTAAAGCCCTGGCCCTCGAAACCCGAGATCCAACTTAATCACCCGAGTCCAAGGTCCGTTATGCTAGGAAAGATAGAAAAGAAAAGAACTTTAACACGAAGAGTGTTTATGGGATCAAATCCTTCATTCTAGACTCTAAGGTTAACTCAAGTCCTCTGAGAAATCCTGAGTAATTTTTTTTTTAAAGCTTTATGCATGCACCATAGTTTACTTCCAACATCCAAGAAATCACTTTTGAAAATCAGGGTCTCCACAGAACAAAAATAAATAAAACCATGGTCCCTCACCCTTAGGGCCAGTTACACTTGCTGTATGGAGATTTCAAAAGAGAAGAAATTTCAAAAAGGGGATTTCTACAAAAGGGACTTTGGTTTTCAAGAGGGTTCTTCCAAAATAGTTTTCGAACTTTAACTTAAAAGACACACAACCTATATATATACTACTATATATTATCACCAAGGTAAGCTTGTGAAAGGTTGGAGACTCTCTACAAGGATGGTGGATCATGCTTATCCGGATTTGGTACACCATCTGAGACTTTGCTAGGTATTTTTGTCTTCACGGCGGTATGGGATGTCAGGGAGACAGGTACATATAGGGAAGTCTGGGAAGTCACGATTATTTCCTGGTAAACCATGTTTGTGGTGGTGTTGAGTAACTAGTTTAGCTGAGGTTCGCATGCCTGCCCGATGGGTGTTAGACGCCGGGGAAGGTTGTCGGGGAACCTTCTCTGGATTAGTTGGGGGTCCTTGTCTAGTCTGCAGTCGTCAAATTGTTACACTTGGTATTGATCTTGAAATAATTCTGACTGGGGTAACCCGGTCGTGTTCCTTGGCTATACTAGTAGAAGTACACTGCTATTGTTTGTATATGTATATGCAGGATTTTCTTTGATGTTTAAATAAACTATATAATATGCATTGCTTTTACAAATGCTTTCGAGATGTTATCGGATTTATCGCTGCATGTGATGTTATTAGGATGGTTGATCTACCTACTGAGTTTCTCACCCAATTGTTTTCGTGGTTTTACAGTTGACGTTTGAGGATCGAGATAGGATCCTTAGTGGTGCTGTGACGAGGTTCTTGGCGAGGGATTCCT
>MVGT01002769.1:1698-27556 GCA_002174775.1 Macleaya cordata
AAATATTCGATTCTTGTTTCCGCATGTTAAAGAATCGAATAAGTCAATACTCTTGATTAGAGATTTTAGTTTCCATCTTTATCACCAATATTATTTTTATTTGGTGATTGTGTAATCCTTAACCTTAGTCACATTGATATACGGTTATTCCAACTAATAACCGTAAGGATTTTAGACTTTCAATGAGTTTTACTGACAAGGCTAGCAGTATCGATACTCACTTTTACGAGTATCGATACTCCTTATGTCTGCTGGCTACAGATATGGGTAGTATCGATACTCCTCACATCTGCTGGGTAGTATCGATACTCTTTTTGAGAGTATCGATACTCTTCACGTTCGCTGACTACAGATGTGGGTAGTATCGATACTCCTTTTGGGAGTATTGATACTCCTCACATTTATGTCTTGCGCGATTTTAGGCCTTCATTTTCACTTGTTATCACAAGTAAACATAGGTTCATGTTATACAAAAGTTAGGGTTTTATAACCATGCTTCTAATATCATAGTTTTTATACATTCTAACCATTAGAATCATGCACACATCTTATAATCATGGATTACTTGCATTCATTCACGTAGTTAGCATATAAACAATATATAATCTAGGTTTTCATGCATTTAATCATTAAGAAAGCATACCAACATCATAGAAAACCTAAATCTACACAAAAAGAGCAAGTTACTACTTGCCTTGAATCACCAAAGAGGTTAAAACCCAGAGAAGAAGAAGAGAAAGATGAACCCCTGCAATCTCTCTCGCGAACACGACTCTTCCTCGATCGATCCTTCAAGAGGGACTTGGAGTTTCTCTGCCTCCAACCCCTAGTCGATTCTATCTCCCTTGCTCTTCCTCTCTCCCAGCCGATTCTCTCTCTCTCCTCTATTCTCGTCGATCAGCATAAAATGGGAGAGATTTTGGGTTTTAGTTTATATTTATAACTAATTATAAACCCAAACTTACTAAAAGTCTGTCAGGGTGCCCTTAGCAATAGTGGGTGCCCCTAACATTAGTAAATTTAAATAAAAGGGGTATTACAACTCTTATAAAAGATTTTGAACTTGGTGGAGCCACCTAAAGAGTAAGCTCTCGTAAAAGATTTTGAGCTTGGTGGCATGATAGTTTGTAGTGTGACCACATGACGAGTCTCGGTGCCATTAGAGCAAATCAATAAAAAATCAATAATGAACTTTTGGGTAGTCTTGATGAGTCATGATACATGCTCTTGGGCTATTTGTATTCTAAAATACTCCTTCATGGAAATGCCTTAACAACGTGCATTGTGCTTCGTCATCCGTACTAGTGCGGTTTGGAATAGTGAAGAGAGAGTAGAATCTTAATGTTTATCAACTTTCAAGGATCTTTTCACATTTTGTGACATCATCACTTGCACACACACTCGTTCCATTGTTTGATGGATTTTGTAATCAATTCAACTTGTGTTTTCATTGTTTATGTTTGATTATCTTCTTGAAAATCAGTTGCTTATGATGCTTTTATGGACTTGTGTAAATTTTCTCATCTTGATGGTCTTAATTTATCGTATGGCTCACAGTGATTGTTTCTCATGTGGTTGGGATTAAATCTTGACACTTATGTTCATGTGTAGAGCATTTTTGTCAGTATGTTTTTATCGAATCGTGTTGTCTTCTACTGAAAAGGTTTTGGATGATTCGATTTAGGGGGAGTTTTTATTGAAAAAGTGGCTTCCATGTCATAATTTTTGAAAAATTTCCTGCTAGTATTCGAACAGAAAAATACTCCAATACTTGTTTGAAATGGTTTAACAAATCCTACTCCAATTGTTTACTTATAATAGAGCGTAGGGTTCGTTTTTAATGCATGGGTTTTAGCAACATTCGATATTCTCTTGTTTGTTTCCTTAGCCTCGACCTTTTAGAAGGAATAAGGATTGCCTACCTAGGATAGACAACTGTTCTATGGAAATATGCATGTTGTTGACTCCGTTGCCTTTACTTTCATATCTCTTATCTTGGGTAAGGTTATTATAATCACCCCAGAGGCTCTTTATGATATGTGCATATTTGAGTCAGTGACTGACCCCATTTTGTTCCCTCCTTCGAGGAATTGCGTTGAACCACACCTTTCTTCTCCCGATCAAATTTTTAGTCTTATTGGGTTTGGTTCGTCTTTTGACTCCATAAAAGAAGTTGGTGATGACAGTGGTGAAGAGAATGATTAGACTATGACACTACTTGGTAATTTTGTGTAGCCTTTCACTTTGCTTTCATCATGTTTTGGATATGAGATAACTATACTTGTTTATTTCAGTTCATAACTTTGTTTGCAATCTCATTTTGGTTCAAATAAATTATTATGGATTATCCTATATGTTGGTTGTCTTTATATACTGCAAGTCTTATTTATCATTGTGAATGTTTTTGACTTGTTGAATCATGAACCTCCCGTCTTATGCTACTTTCCTCTAATCCTCGGGCCTTTGTCGATTTCATTATAAAAAGGGGGAGAAGTTATTATAGGGGAGTTGCATAAGATAGGGGGAGTTTCAAGAAACTCAAGGTGGGTGTTTACTGCTTATATTATGATGCCTTAATGATTCTTGTGTAATTTTGCAGAAGGTTCTCTGTGTTTGTTGTTTACTTCTTATTGGGGAGGTTCTGCATTTAATTGAGTCCATTGTAAGAAAATTCGTGTTGTAATGTGTCTTTTGGAAATTTTCTTCTATATGGAATTTTTTCATGAAGTTGACAAAGGTGGATATTGAAAGGTCCCTTTGGGTTTGTCAATGTTAATGGTGAGACAATGAACTCAATTGTAAGTCCATGCTTGAGTTAAAGTTAGGTTGTATCCTTCGTGCAAACTCAAACCTCATCGAAGATCGAAGAGAAAGCATGCCATCACACTCAACTCACCACATGTTGGTAAGTGACCTTGATTACCATTCATAGGTGGTGAACTTAGAACTATTTAGAACATCATTTAGGCCCATTCTACGCATTTCAGCTGGGTGGTATCGATACCCACAAGGTGAGTATCGATTCATAGGTGGTGAACTTAGAACTATTTAGAACATCATTTATGCCTTTTTGGTCTTTTAACCCAAAACCCTTAAGTTTTGCTCCTTCTCTATATAAAGAAGAGAAGCAAACCATTTTAGTAGATACGTCTAAGAAGAAGAGAGTTAGAGAGCTTAGAGTGAGAAACCATTGAGAGACTCATTGGTAGTCATCTTCTCCAATAGCTAGGGCTTCAAGATTTTGAGAGAGATTGAGCTAACTTCTTTTTGAGAGTTGATTTTGTTCTACTCTCATAGGGCTCTTCATTTTAGCTAGATCTTGCATATCATTCTAGCATGAGAGCCACAAAGTGTTGAAGAACACCAAATCTTCAAACACCATTACAATCACCGGTGAAGTTCCAGGAGTTCGTCGGTGGAGTTCGGACGAGGTGCAGGCTCGTAGATTCGAGCATACAAGTACGAGGCTTAGTGGATTCCGAGTTGGAGGCGTACAAGAGGCTTGTGGATTCAAGCTAACAATTGCGGGGTTTGGTGGATTCTGAGTTGGAGACGCACATATCATTGAACAGGCGATTCGTGGATTCGGGTCGTGGAGAAAGACCGGTCGAGTTTGCATGAGGGATTCGTGTTGTCGATGTGAATGGTTATAAGATTTCTCACAAATCTTAGTGGTAATTTCTGGACTAGGTCCCGGGTTTTTTTTTCCGTTAGGTTTTTCCCATCAACAAAAATCATTTGTGTTGAATATTTACATGTGAATGATTTTTGTACAAGATTGAAATATTTGATTCTCTCTTTATTCCGCATTCGAGAATCGAATAAGTCAATACTTGTTTGTTTCAATTTCTACTTATTATAAATTCATTGTGAATTAAATTTTAAATTGGTAGATATCGATCCCCCTTCCATGTACACCTAGATTAGTGTTTATTGGTTAAGTCCTAAACCTAGGAATAGGTGATATTTCAGCCTTATTGAAAATCTTACAGACCAAATGGATTTGAAAAGCTATATATTAGATGTTTTAGCCTTTTTCCCTCTAAAATATAAAGGATTTCATTGTACATAATATATACAATATAATACTAAAATTTTAGACTAGCCGAGGGTTATCATTTGATATAATAACCTTTATTATTATCATTTCAATTGTCAAAATAATTATTTTAGGGAATAATCCCAACAAACCTGACTATAACTGTTTAATAAATATCCTAAACCCTAAAACAACAAGGCAATAAGAACTTTAGCAGTTAAGGTCAAAATCAAATACAGATATGATTTTGATAAGCATACGACATCCAATTAAGATCAATTAGGAGAAAACCTTTTGGATATCCTCATAAATAACATATTAAAAAACCAGCCAAATACAACATTGGTTATAGAGATATGACAAAAACATATTTCATGAGTTGCAACTTGAGGTGCAAAAATGGCCTAGTATATAACCAATCTTCTGATGTTTATATTTTTTTCAATAAACTGTAAAAGTCATCATCCTTTGGAGATGAAACTAGTCTTCAAATTTCTGCAATTTCTAGTGCAATTGGAACTGGGAGATAACTAACTTATGGTGTAGTTATAAATTAAACAGATCATTATCCTTCAGGGATGTGTCAAAAAACATATACCAGCCTATTGAGTAGCAACACAAAGATCAAACTATTAATGTTACCTTTTTCTATAAAGTGACCTACTTGTATAATTGAAAAATTCATAAAAAAAAACTAGCCATCGTAGAAAAGTCAGAATTAATGGCAAAACTACCAGATTGGTGGAGCATCCAACAAGTCGAAATCATCTATAGCTAACAACTCTAAATAGCGGACCAAGGGAGCTCTGTGACCATCCCCTTTTGGGGAAGCGCAGCAAAGCGGTAGAGGTTCGTGCTAATAATGTGTTATAAAACTTGTATAATTTAAGTAACTAATATTAGAAGAGAACGATATGAGAAAGAACCAAGAGAGTCATTTCTATTTCAATTGATTCAAGTGTATTTCAAACAATACAATGACATATCTATTTATAGAGAAAATATGTGACAAGTAGGTGAAAGGTAGCATGACACCTCAAGCTACATGTTTCAAGTACATGATTGTTGTTTGACACCTCATACTAGGAGCATGACACCTCTCACGTGGAGTATGACACCTCATACTACCAGGTGTCAAGTGGTATGATGGTAGACAACCACCTTGTGCTTTGGTGACACCACGCACTTATAACAATCCTTGGTTTATACCCCATTTCTAAAAATATTGAATTGATATAAGTAAATTTTTTACTTCGTAACATTATTCATTGCTTGTAGGTTGTCTTTGACATAGTAGAAATAACATAACCCTCCCCCCACCACATATAAGGAAATGCTATTTGAAAATCCAAAATCAAACTTGTAAAAAAGAGGCCCCAAATGCATAACTAAACAATAGATTCTAAAAATAGAACAAGGTCTTATTTGGGCTCTGTTTGCCTTTGCCTTTAGGCCCCTCATAAGCTGTGAGATTATTTGCAGAAGATAGTTGATACCTATCAGAGCATCCGATTAATTCTTAGGGTAGTGTGTTCCTCCTGTTCATAACTATTAGGTAGCTAGGGGAATAAAATCTCTACAATAGCCCTAATGAAAGTCGAATTCACAACCTCTAAGTTGTGAAGTGAGAGTTTTAAGTTTAACCATTATTGACCAATCCCATTGAGGTGTTCGAATCGGAGTTGAATAGTCCGAAATCAATGACTTTGAGGCACATAAATCGCTTTCCCTAAAGTGATATTTGCCCCCACTCATATTAAGTTGCTAATAGGTTCTAAGCAAATCACTTCCACGATACAACAAAGTCTAGAATCTGTGGTTTAGCAAAACTAGAAATTCTCTTAGAATTTCACTGTAAAAAGAAACATTAAAAGACTATGTACTAAGGGGAGAGAGAGAGTGATTTCAATTGTTAATTATGTTGTGTCTCTTCTAAATTTTGTCATCTCTATTTATAGAAGCTCTATTTATAGAGTTTGAGTGGTTGCCTATATGTTGAACAGTCACAACTCTTTCCATGTGAATAGATGCAAAGTAAAGAGTTGTCATAAGAATGATTGCCAAGAGTTACAACTCTTTTATATGGCAAGTACATGTCTATTCAAATAACATATACTTTCATTTTGAAAGGTTTTGATCCAATGAATCACTTAAAGGTTACAACTTTTCAACAATAAAAGATATAATCTAGTACACCACTCAAGGGTTATAATCTTTCAACAATCCTCCACTGGATTGTAACTACTCATAGTCAAATCGATGTTTTTATGCATATAAAAGGTATCTTTTGATTTAAACTTTTAATTAGTGTAAGTAAATCAAAGTTTTAACGAAGATTTAGGTGGCCTCCGCTTAAACCAAGTCTTCTTGTGTTAAAATCAGAAAAAACACACACCTAATTATGTCATAGTTTCTTCCTTTTTAAAATTCTGAACTCATTTTGCACTATTATGGCCTTTTGCTTCATCCTAGTTTCATGAACATTTACAAGAGAAAATCTGAACTCTTGGTAAAAGCGGCATCACTTCTTATGTTCATATAGGTGAGGATTCGTTTTTTATGCCAATGCTACTATAGACATCATAACTAATATTAACCTTATTAAGAGTTTATAACTCATCTTTATCGCGTATCATTTCTACATTGATCATCCTGGAATGGGCTATATAATTAATTCAGTGCTTAAACAATCATTTATCTGTAACTTATTATTACCCATTAAACTTTGAATTAGTGATGTTCTAGTCAAAGTCGGGTTACCATTATTGATGATTTTATAATGAAAGGGTTTCAGCCCTATTCCACTAGATGTACTCTTCACTAATTTCTCGAGCGCCTTTTAATAAAGAAATTATGTCAAGTTGTTGCTTGACCTAACATATCTTATATTAATAACACCATTTGTTACTAATTATTTGACATATTTATGCCTCAAACTTATATGTCACTACAAGAAAAACTGAGCTTTAGCCACCTTTTACCGGCGTCCAGAAAAAATCGCCACTAAAACCAACATTTATCGGCGGCCAACATACGACCGTCTCTAATATTCAAAGGTCAGTTATTAGCGACCAACTTTTACCGGCGGTCACTCAAATCCCTCGCTAATACTATCTTTTACCGACGGCCAAGGGAAGCCTTTGCTATTATGCATCTGATATTTACCGGCGGCCACGGTATCTCCTCGCTAAAGCTTATGTATACCAGCGGTTAGCTAGATTCTGTCGCTAAAAATAAAGATTTCAAGAGGAAATAATTCGCGCCATAGCTTTATCGGTGGGGTACTTTTTTACCCCTGGTAATACAACCTTTTACCGGCGACCACCATATACCTTTGCTAAATCAGATTTTTACCGGCGGCCACCAAATACCCTCGCTAAACCATATTTTACCGGCGGTCCATTTAAATCCCTCACTAAAAATCAAAATTATGGGTTAGAAAAATTTGTGCCATAACTTTACCGGTGGGATACTTTTTGGCCCTCAGTAGTACAACTTTTTCCCGGCGGCCACCATATACCCTCACTAAAGCATATTTTTACTGGTGGCATCATATTCCCTTGCTAAGTCACACTTTCACCGGTGGTCATCTAGAATTCGTCGATAAAAATTAAAATTGGACGTGGAAAAAATTTGGATACTTTTTGGCCCCCGGTAATACAAATGTTTACCGGCTGTCACCATATACCCTTGCTAAAGCATACTTTTACTGGCGACCATTATACCCTTGCTAAATCACATTTGTACCGGCGGTCATCTAGGAATCCGTTGCTAAAAATAAAATTCCCGCACGAAAAATTTGAGCCATACTTTATCGACGAGATACTTTTTACCCTCCTGATAGGCTTGAAAAGCATTACTTAGTTATAATTGCAAGTGCACAGTATCTATGGTGTAGATATCAGCAAATACAGGTCGATCCCACAAGGAGTGGAGCAAAAACAGACTAATTAATATTACGAATTAACTAATCAAGAAAGAACTAATTTCTTTTAAGAAAAAAAAATTTTAAAAGTAATAAAAACAAACCTAAAGTATGAAGATTAACCAATTAATTAAATTGTTAAGGATCCAGGAATCCCTTGTTCAATTTTATTGTATTTATATTCTATCACAAAATATCTGATTTTTACGGGCAGTACGATAGTACCTTTGTCTATTACTTTCCCGATGATTTTACGATAAAAGCCCTAAAAAGTAAGATCTCAAAAAGACAAGTTTGTTCTTGGCACACAATCGATTTCTTAAGTACTAAATATGCATGACATATTTAGTCAAAGAATAATACTTAAATCAATTAAAACAAGCCATTGAAACAATCATCTAACAATCTAACTATGTAGTATGCATGACATAAACCATGAAAGAAAGAATTAGAAGACAAATCAATTAATAAGAAAACCAAACTTCAATTGAACTAAGATCCAAATATTTTGTTCAAGAGCATAAATAAAATTAAATCCTACAATTTCATCCCTTCACCTTAATAATAAAGTTAGAACCCCATGGGTTCAAGTAGTTCCATTAAAACAATAAGAAGAAAAAGAAGCATCTGTTGTACCAAAGATGTAGCCTGCCTCAAAAATTGTGCAGAACTCCAATAGCACGGAAATCTAGCGCTTACTTGATCTGTCTCAGGCTACTGCCTCTTTTTTTTTCTCTGCTTTTTTTTTCTTTTCTGCCTCCCTTGCTCGTACTGCTCCTCTTTTGTTGCTCCCTCACCCACGTTGCTGCCCTGTGTACTTATACACCAATGTATAGCCGGCCCATTCTATCTACCTCCACCGTTATTCCTTTCCCACTTCTACAAGAATTCCTAGTTTTAGAAATTTCTATTTGGGTATTGATTAGATTATAGCAAGTAGGGTCCACAAACTATTTCGATAGTGAATCTGCTAACAACCCATACGTATACGTGAATAGATTTTTTGATGATTTTAGGCTCACGATAGGACCCACTTTGTTTGCAAATCTCATATGTAATGGAATCTAGATCGATTAGAATTTATAAAGCTAGAATTAAATAGAGAGTCTTGGAGAGAAAGAATAGGTGTTTGTACGTGGGTCCCACTTCATCTAAAGTTTTAGATTTAGTAACAATTTTAACTGATGGAAGTGGCTTGTGGGCCCATGAAAGCTATACGTACCAGTAATACCAATTTGAGAGTATGCATGTGATGACATCATGCTGATGTCATCAATGTTAATTTTTATTTTTTGGTCCCATTCAACTTAATTTTTGAGGATGCAATTTGTGACCATTCCACTCTTAATACTCGCATAAATCTTGAGACTAATTCCATATGTCCAACTCAATCTCCTCTTGAAAAGGATTCCCATCTGCACATATAAAATAAAAAAATAATTTATAAGTGGGTCATTCGGTTTCATATAAAAACATGTGGATACACTATTTTTATCAGAAAAATGTGTACAAGACAATGGTGAAGAGAGACCTATACACTTTATGTTTAAAAATAAAGATATCAGTGGGAAAATGCAATAATGCATGAATAATAACAATAATAATTGCATATTTATAGCAATTATCACCTCCGGTAATACAACCTTTTACCGGCGTCCAATATATGCCCTCGCTAAAGCTCATTTTTACCAAAGGTGATCTAGAATCTGTCGCTAAAAATCAAAGTTGCTCGTAAGAAAATTTGCGCCATAACTTTACCGACAACCACCATATACCCTCGCTAAATCACATTTTTATAATCGATTATATAGAATCCGTCGCTAAAAATTAAAATTGCACATTAGATGACTTTTGCACCACATGGTGGACGACTGCCTCTAATAGTAAAATTTAAATTAAAAGTCACAATTGTAAAAAAAACAATCTTAATCATGATCCAATATCTAATTGCCACGCACTTAGTCATGGCACGTTACTTGATATCATGTGGTTGTGTCACAACACTAGCTACTTATGAAACATGGTCATGGCACGACATTACTCATGTCATGAAACTAGTCTGAGAGGGAGGGTTCATGCCATAACTAGTGTTGTGCCCTTGTATCGTGCCATGCCCCGTATCATGACTAGTATTGTGCCTAGTGCCAGTATTCACCATGTTATGGCCAAGGTAGTGCCCTTGAATCGTGCTAAGTATTGTGCCATGATATTTAGACATGATTTTTGGTCTTGAAGACTTACCTACTATGCAAATCATTCTTTAAGTTTAAATCTTTAGTTACACTCGGTTTGCACTTGCTAGTGGAGTCGCTTGGAGTTGATCCACTAATTGGTTTTTCTTGACGATAATCTATTCTTCATGTAAATCAACATTAGCCCATGAATTATCATCAAGTAGGCCCACCTAATTATTACACTACAATGTTCCACTCACTTTATTTTAACATTTCACTTACACTCTCCTGTGTGACTCGCATGAGACGATTCTAAGGATCAATTTTTTATGAAAACCATCTTTTTATCATTTTGATCAACATTAGTCGATGTATCGTTTTCATGTAGGCCCACTCAATTATTACACTACATGTTTCAATCACCTTATTTTTACACTTTGCTTACACTTGCCTGTTAGACTCACGTTGAGACGATCAAAGGGCTCAGTTTTTGTGGGGATGATATCCTCATCATGGAGATCACAATCACCTTTTGAATAACCTACATGCATGCACTACTTGTTAAAAATGCAATGTAAAGAACAAACCTAGCGTAAGAAACATGTGCAACACACATGCACAGGGGTTTATATGTAATTAGACGGTTATTTTCACCAAACTTTTACCCATTGCACCTAGCATTACTTGGGAGCAAAAGGGATAATCAATTTGGGTGAAAATATCCTCACCCAAAACAAGTCAAAAATTGTGAAGAAAAAGAGGTGTGTTATATGACAGTGATGTATGGGTGGCTGTCCACATGCCTTATATTGGCATTGGTAAGCCTATGTTATAGACACCTTGTATCCCATGTGTCTATCTCCCTTACTCCCTTTAGTTTACTCCTTATCTTTTAGTGACTATATATATATGTCTTTGTGAGTATGTTTAGTTACGAAAAAGTTAAGTTGAGATAATAAGTTGTAAGTTTACAGAGAGATAGTTATGAATATTGTATGAATGTGTTTATACTATCAGTAAATAAGAGATACTCTCTTCCCACTTCTCTCGATATACCTTCTTATATTTGTATCTTGTGTGCCTTGAAATCACAACACGTTATCAGCACGAGTCTCTACCACTCTCCAGATCGAGACCTCGACATTTTATGATCAACCCGAAGCTCCTGGGCATCTCACAAAATAAGAAAGGTATACTTGTGTTATCTTATTTTCAATGTCAAATCTAACGAAGCTTGAGTTTGTTGCTTTAGATATCACTGGAAACAACTATCTTTCCTGGGTCCTGGATATGGAACTCCATCTCGCGTCTAAGCAACTCGGAGATACTATCCGGGAAGGAAATCAGCCGACCACAGAGAGTCGTGTTGCTGCTGCCACTATTTTCATTAGGCACCACATCCATGAGGGACTTAAATCTGAATATTTCACGGTGAAACATCCGTTAGTCCTCTGGAACTGTTTAAAAGATCGATTTAGCCACTTGTCGATGGTCATAAATCCTGATGCTTTGAATGATTGGAGGAACCTGCATTTCTAGGACTTCAAATCAGTAACAGAATATAATTCGGCTTTATTCAGAATTACCTCGCAGCTAAGACTGTGTGGTGATGCTGTTACTGATGAGCAGCTGCTGGAGAAAACCTTCAGCAATTTCCACGCCTCTAATGTGCTATTACAACAGCAATATAGAGAGCGTAGGTTTCAAAAATATTCTGAATTGATCTCCTGTCTTCTAGTTGCCGAGAAAAATAATGAGTTGTTGTTATTGAACCATGAGGCTCGTCCCACTGGTTCTACGTCTGTACCTGATGGCTTATGCTGCGACTGCTTCAGGACAGGGACGTGGACGACCTGGTTATAAAGGTAGGCGCGGTAGACGCTACCAAGGAATAATTCTGGGAAGTGGAATAATCCAAATCATGCTACACAAAATCTCCAGAAGAGGGATAACGCTGATCCCTAGGAGAGGGATAGAGGCGAAACGAAGCAAGGAAAAGGGAGAGGTTGGAATAGACCCCCTAGAGATGTAACCTGCTATCGTTGTGGCATTAAAGGACACCTGGCGCGTAATTGTTATACGGCCGAGCACCTAGTCGATTTGTATCAGGCTTCATGTAAGAAAGCCAAGACTGGCGCTGAGACAAATTATATTTGTAATGGTGTTCCCACTGATGATACCCACCTGGAGTTGTCCGATATATTTCTCGATCTAGAAGGAGAGGATGTAAGCAAACTAATTGGGGGGTGAGCATATTCACACCAATTAGAGTTTTGCTATAAAATTGGGGAATGAGTTTGTTCATACCAATTGTACTACTTTTCTTGTACTACTTTTGTTTATATAATATAAGCGTTTTATGTATATGCTTATACTTGCTTTATTTTTAAAGGATATAAACCCAAGCAGAGGCATATCTCGAGATATTGGTCCAAGCAGAGACATATCCAAACAAAGCCAATATGGCGAGGATGTTTGTCTAGCAGACAGTGCTACGACCATACAATCCTCCGTGATTAGTAAATTTTTCACGAGCTTGAGAATGTTCAAGGCTTGCGTGACTACTATCACTGGTACGACCAGTCTGATTGAGGGCTCTGGTAGAGCTAGTATTATGCTCCCAGGTGGTACAATACTTGATATTGACGATGCTTTGTATTCCTCCAGATCCAGGAGAGATTTGTTGAGCTTTAAAGACATACGTCGTAATGGATACCACCTTGAGAAAGTGAATGAGCATGATATGGAATACTTGTGTCTTACCTCCACTGTCTCACACCAGAAGTGTAAATTAGAGAAGCTTTCAGCTCTTTCCTCTGGTTTGTATCATACGATAATAAGAAAGGTTAAATCTTATGCCTTCTTGAACCAGAAGTTCAATGACCTGAAAACGTTTATGCTTTGGCATGACCGACTTGGTCACCCAGGCTCTACCATGATGAGTAGAATAATTCAAAACACGCAGGGACATTCATTATAGAACAGGAAGATTCTGATGTCCAAAGATTATGCTTGTGCAGCGTGTTCCCTGGGTAAATTGGTGCTTAAACCATCTTTAACCAAGGTCGTTGTTGAATCCCCAGCTTTTCTGCAACGAATTCAGGGAGATATTTGTGGGCCTATCCATCCCCAATGTGGACCATTCCGATATTTTATGGTCTTGGTGGATGCTTCTGCGAGGTGGTCGCATGTTTGCCTATTATCCACTCGCAATGTTGCCTTTGCACGTTTGCTCGCTCAGATTATACGATTACGTGCACATTTCCCTGAATTCCCCATCAAGTCTATCCGTCTTGATGGAGCTGCCGAGTTTACATCTCGAGCTTTTGACGCTTATTGCCAAGCAGTTGGCATCGACGTAGAGCATCCTGTTGCTCACGTTCATACACAAAATGGTCTAGCAGAATCATTTGTGAAGCGTCTTCAGCTCATTGCTCGGCCTATGCTTATGAGAACTAAGCTACCAGTTGCAGCCTGGGGACATGCCATTTTACATGCAGCTGCATTGGTTCGGATTCGTCCGACTGCATATCATTTGTATTCTCCTATGCAGCTTGTTATGGGTCACCAACCAAACATTTCACACTTGCGTGTATTTGGTTGTGCTGTGCAAGTTCCTATTGCCCCTACGCGACGTACCAAGTTTGGTCCTCAGCGTCGGCTAGGAATATATGTTGGCTTTGATTCACCTTCTATTATTCGTTATCTTGAGCCAATGACAGGTGATGTTTTTACCGCCCGTTTTGCGGACTGTCATTTTGATGAGACAGTCTTCCCGTCATTAGGGGGAGACAATCCGTCGTCAGTAGAACGGCGTGATTCGTCGTCAGAAGAACGACATGCGATTTCCTGGATCACACCATCTATGTCTCATCTTGATCCTCGTACCAATGCCTGTGACATTGAGGTGCGGAAGATTGTTCATCTTCAGGAAATTGCCAATGAAATGCCTGATGCATTTAATGACGCAGCTAAAGTTACCAAGTCATATATACCTGCTGCAAATGCTCCAGCTAAACTTGATGTCCCGGAGAGACATGCTGTAAGAGCTGATGTCCCGAGAGGGCATGTGACCCCAGTAGGACAACTTGCAGCAAATGAGTCGTCTAATGCACGCCAAAAGCGTGGGCGACCTCTTGGTTCGAAAGATTCTGTTCCCAGGAAGAGGAAATGCCAATCAATAAATGTAAATACTCTCGGAGAGAGCATCATTGAACGATCCACATTCTCTGAAGATATGCCTCTTGAAGAAGGCAAATCCCCAGGAGAGGGACCGGTACAATCCCCAGGAGAGGGAAATGAGGAAATCTCTATAAATTATGCATGTACCGGAGAAATGTGGAATCGCAATGAAATAATTGTCGACGATATTTTTTCCTTCTCAGTAGCTACTGACATCGTCACAGAGAACGATGATATTGAGCCACGCTCTATAGAGGAATGTCGACATAGAACTGATTGGGCAAAATGGAGAGAAGCTATCCAAGCAGAGTTGGCTTCCCTTGCAAAGCGTGAGGTGTTTGGACCAGTTGTACCAACACCCGCGAATGTGAACCCGGTGGGAAACAAATGGGTCTTTGCAAGAAAACGCAACGAGAAAAACGAGGTCGTTCGCTATAAGGCGCGACTCGTGGCACAAGGTTTTTCACAGAGACCTGGGATTGATTATGAAGAGACATATTCTCCTGTTATGGATGCAATTACTTTCAGATATCTGATCAGTCTGGTAGTCTCAGAAAGACTCGACATGCATCTGATGGATGTGGTCACTGCGTATCTGTACGGGAAGTTAGATACAGATATTTATATGCGAGTCCCGGAAGGGTTATTTTTACCTGAGAGAAGACCACGCCATTTGTATTCACTTCAGCTCAAAAGAGCTTTGTATGGATTGAAGCAATCCGGGCAGATGTGGTATAATCACCTTAGTAAATACTTGATAAAGGAAGGATATGTAAACAATCCCATTTGCCCCTGCGTTTTTATAAAAAAAAGTCAGAATCTAGATTTGCTATCATCGCTGTGTATGTCGATGATATCAACTTAATTGGGACTCCTGAAGAGCTCTGTAATGCTGCTGAATACCTGAAGAAGGAATTCGAGATGAAAGATCTCGGGAAAACGAAATTTTGTCTCGGCTTGTAGATCGAGCATAACTTAAGTGGAGTTTTAGTTCATCAAACGGCATATACTGAGAAGATCTTGAAGCGTTTCAACATGGACAAAGCACATCCATTGAGTACTCCTATGGTTGTGAGATCTCTTGATATTGAGAAAGACCCATTCCGACCAAAGGAAGAAGATGAAGCACTACTTGGTCCTGAGGTACCATATTTAAGTGCAATTGGCGCATTAATGTACTTGGCCCAATGTACCAGACCAGACATTACATTTGCTGTGAATCTGTTAGCCAGGTTCAGTTCTGCCCCGACAAGGAGACATTGGACAGGTGTCAAGCAGATTCTCCGTTATCTCCGCAGGACTACAGACATAGGATTATTCTACCCAAGAAACCCATCTAATGGCTCTAAGATAATGGGATACACTGATGCCGGATATCTCTCCGATCCCCACAAAGCTATCTCCCAATCTGGTTATGTTTTTACGAATGGAGGTACTGCATTCTCTTGGCGATCTAACAAGCATAGTCTTCCAGCCACTTCTTTGAATCATTCAGAGATTATTGCATTGCATGAATCCAGTCGGGAATGTGTGTGGCTACGATCACTGATTGGACATATTAGAAGCTCTTGCGCTCTACCCTCTGTCACTGATGTTCCAACAGTCATTTTTGAAGACAATGCCGCTTGCATATCACAAGTCAGAGAAGGCTACATCAAAGGTGATAGAACCAAGCATATTTTGCTGAAGTTATTTTATTCTCACCATCTTCAGAAGAACCGTGAGATTGATATCCAGCAGATACAATCATGTGAGAATTTTGCTGATCTATTCACCAAGTCTCTACCAACGACAATGTTCAGAAAGATGGTTTATGGTATTGGCATGAGATGGATGTATCATCAAGCGGACTAATTTGAGTGTCTGCTCAATCAGGGGGAGAATACAAGTGCATGCATTTGTCTGACTGGACTTTATCACGCTGTACTCTTTTTCCTTTGACAAGGTTTTGTCCCTCTGGGTTTTTTTCCAAAGTTTTTAATGAGGTAGCTTATGCGAGTCCAGCACTCTTCTAGGTCTTTGTACTCTTTTCCTTAGCTCAGGTTTTTGTCCCTCTAGGTTTTCCTGGCAAGGTTTTTAACGAGGCAATTATCTTAGAAGGGTGGACATCCAAGGGGGAGTGTTATATGATGGTGATGTATGGGTGGCTATCCATGTGCCTTATATTGGCATTGGTAAGCCTATGTTAAAGACACCTTGTATCCCATGTGTCTATCTCCCTTACTCCCTTTAGTTTCCTCCTTATCTTTTAGTGACTATATACATATATGGCTTTGTGAGTATGTTTAGTTACGAAAAAGTTAAGTTGAGATAGTAAGTTGTAAGTTTACAGAGAGATAGTTATGAATATTGTACGAATGTGTTTATACTATCAGTAAATAAGAGATACTCTATTCCCACTTCTCTCGATATAACTTTTTGTATTTGTATCTTGTGTGCCTTGAAATCACAACAAGGCGCGTTATACCCCGCCCTTTTTTTCTCTTAAAAAAACTGCCCTTTGGTTTATGTATTTTTCACCAATCTTGTTGCTGGTGGGGTTTAAAAAAAAGGAAAGAAGAAAACAGGAAAGAGAGAACAGAGAAAGAGGGAAAGAGAACGGTGGAAGAAGAAGAAGGAAGAAGAAGGAGACAGAAGAGAGAGATGGGAATCGGCCTCCCCATCTCCCATATATGGCTATTTTCAATCTGATATTGAGTTCCTAAAGTATGATTCTAAACTCCTACCTTTCTAGATTGATATTAATTGAGGAAATTATAAGGTTCCTCACTAAACTTAATGTTTTGATGAAGATTTTGGTGTTAGAAAAGAGATCCAAGTAAAAGAGGAGTTTCTTGAGCTAAATCTTGAAACCTAAGGTGAGATCCTAACATTTATACCCATTTATGTGATTTTTTTGCAATGTAAAATTAAGGGTTTTTACCCAAAACCTGATTTTGGTTTAGGGTTGGGTTTTGCGGAGATAAATCAAGGTCTAATGGAGTTGTTTGAGTCTCCTCTTGCTTGTTAAGGTCTGATTTAGCAATCAATATCTCTTGTGAGATAGATTGGTGGGATTTTCTTTAGGGTTTTAAGATAACCTTTGGGTTTATGATGTAGGAGATGGTTTTAATGCTATTTGCAAGCATTTGGCGAAGTTTTGAGTTGATTTCATCCTAAAATAAGGTAATTTATTATCTCTTTAGCTTTGATTTTAGTTTGGAAAAGGATAGCTTGATGATTAAGAATTCTTTATGGACTGTTGATGTGAATTTAAACTAACCTAAATTAAAAGATTAATTTAAATCAAATAATACTCGCAAGTGCACGAATCATATATAGATATGGCTTGTATTACTAGGCCGATCCCACGAGGACAAGAATAAAAAGTACCAAACTAAATCTCAAATTAATTAAATCCTAATCCTAGTAATTTGAATTCAGAGATGATTTAAAAACTAATAATTAAAATAAAGCAAAGGAAAATTAAACAAGTATTTAAGAACGATTGAGTAAACCAATAGGATAAACTACTAAGGTTTTCAGAATCCACTTTGTAGAAGCCACAATAATGTTATGTATAGGTATCAATTTTCTTCTCGTTAATCACATACTAGGCTAGTGATCAAACATGTTAGTATAGAAGATTGAACATTAAAACCCTTTTAAAATAACCAAATATATTATTCTACTTCACTTGAAAGATCAAAAATAAATTAACCTTTGTATCCGAAACATCAAAAAACACAAATTATCCACTTTTGATATAATTCGTTACAAAACTAAGTTGTTAATTGATAGAAACTATCCCAAACTACATGTAAGATCATCACATGTGTCCGAGGTTTCATCCCTAACAATTATTAGAAACCAAAATAATTAAAACATTAAAAACACTTTCGAGAAGAAAAATAAATATCCATACACACCATTATTGTATCATCCACAAAGCTTCATCCTCAACCCTAGTTGAGGGTTTAGCCAAACATAATTGAACAAATAAAATAAATAATTAAATTGTATGTCATTGATCAAATTAGTGTATTTACAAAATTATCCCAAGGTTACACCCTGGTTCCATCACTCTCTATCTCTTAAACTCTTACGGCCTTAAGGGCCTTCTCCCTTGTATATGGTCCTAAGGCAGCAGCCCCCTCTCTTTGTGTTAAAACTGTATGGTAGCAGCAGCCGAACCCCCCTTCTCTTAGGTCAAGGGCAACTTCTTATAACAATGTAAGCCGACGCAAGTTTCCAATTTTGACACGGTTTCTAATTGTTGAATTGAAAGGAAGGTCCGTTAGAAATAGGTTGGGTTTCTAATTGTGTGGGGTCCACTTATAAATTGGCTACTATTATAGGCATATTACATTTCTTTTGGTGGGACCCACAACAATATAAAAATTTAACTTCCACGTGATAGGAAACAGGTTAGATATGTGAGACATCATCATGATGTCATCAATTTTGTCCCCATCTCCTGATTTGGTATATCTAGTGTAACTTACTGCAATACACCTCCGTTTGTATTCATGCACAAATTTGCTCCGGTGAAACTCAGCAAGTAAGTTCGTCATGAAACCATATCAGTACAAGTAAGTGAGTTGTTGTGTTGTAATTCGGGCCCACAACATATATTTTAGTGATTTTCAAATAATACCTACAAATAAACAAAAATACACTAATTAAAAATAAACTAAATAGATGACTAACTGATATAAGTATCATGGTATTAAATATAATATCTATGTGTTTATCCAATACCCCCAAACTTATATTTTGCTAGTCCTCGAGCAAAACTAAAACTAAACCTAATAAAAAGCAGTAAAATCCTAACTCACTTTTGCAGGAATCGCGATTGCACTTAGCATGTGCAACAAGCCGTTAATCCCGTAGGTTACCCCTAGTAGACGAGTGTTGTTTCGTGAGGGTTTGCAGTTAATCTACCCACAAAATTATAATTTCTCAAAATGAAACAGGCCACAATATTGTTTCAGAAAAATTATGTACGGAATCAAAAATATAAGCAATTAACAATAGGATTTTTAATAAATTAATAAACATAAATTAGAGTTTAGGACACTATCCGAATACTAAAAACCTTCCACAAGTACTCAGGTTCAAGAGTGTGTAAGTAAATAGCCAACAAGAGTGCAACTTCAGTTATGATAAAGCTACAACTTAGATCACCTTCCTAATACATTTCGCTTCGACTTCAGCCTTATGGTTATAACCTTGAAAATAAAACACTCGGAATTTTTTCACTCATATGTGAGCATGAATCAAACACAAAACAAAGGACTCACATAGATTTTAAAGCAAAATGAATTAATTTCAAAGGACTGATCTCATAAAAAGGAATATTAACCACTACATTGAGGATGGAGATGCTCACTCAACTTCTCACCTGATCAATAATCTAACCTTTCTTTTCCTAGTATCCAATAGTTTCTATAATGGGTAAAATAAAATGAGGTAGGATATGAATGGTAGATGGGTGAAAAGTTTTTGAGAAAATAGGGGCCTTGAATCTTTAAGCCAGAAACCTTTTGAATTGTACATCTTCACTTTTTCTTCAATTGTTCTTGATATAACTATATAGAACTTGATCTTGAAGAAGAAAAATACCACTTCTTACATATAGAACTTGATCTTGATATAACTCAATTGGAGATATACACTGAACACACACTATCCTTATTATTTTATTGATCATCTATATTCATTTCTCAGAAACAATGAATAGAAAATTGTTATGATGTAGAGGCAATTGGGTGAAGGCTAGAAACATTGCAAATAGAATGATAATAGACTTTTAGATGGCGGTGAAGGGGAAACATAATTTACCTATTATCTTCTACCAAGTCAAGAGAGGTATGTCATGCATCATTTCAGACTACAAGATTGAGATTTTTGCAATCCTGATGTCACCCTCAGTGGTTGAAAAATTATAGCACTCATGAGATCAAAGAAAGTGCCGAAAAATAACAGTGAGATTGAGTAGCTCTTCATTCTACTCAGAATTAGAGCAAAAGAGATCTCTCAATGGACAATGAAAGGCCAACAAACTCACACTAGGTAAATAAGTCTCCACTAATGATTATTTAGGATCTCTTAGTTAGGCTCTTTCTTCACTTAGGTTACACAATGTGGCTATGTGAAAGAATTTCTCTAAGACTTGATATTTCTGAAAACTTTTTAGCAAAGGGATAGTATAATAAACTAAAATTCAAAATTTATTAGCAAACTAAAAATTAATATGTTAAAATCATAAAGATTCTAATTCACATTTAAATTTAATTACATCATTAACTTAAGCCCTATTCAATTTTGAAACTCATGGACACAAAAAATTAATTTTTCTCCCTTACCCCCAAACTTAAATCAAACATTTTCCTCAATGTTCCTAAATATAAATCTAAGAAATAATATGAACACTAGAGATATGATAAAATAAAAATAGGTATAAGGAAAGAGATTACCATAAAGTGAATCAGTGCCCAAAAATAGTATAGGTTGCCTCCCAGCAAGCGCTAAGTTTAACGTCTTCAGCCAGACAGATAAGAAAATCAAACCTAGTAGATAGGATATTCTAGAAGAGTTTCGTCAACTTCTGGGGGAAGTAACTTCAAAAATGGTTTAAGACGTTGACCATTAACTTTAAAAATATTACCGTTTCAGTGTTTTTGACATCGACAACCCCATGTGGATATATGTGATGAATTTCATAAGGACCAGTCCATCTAGAACGTAACTTACCAGGAAATAGATGCATCCTAGAATTATATAAAAGGACTTTTTGACCAATTTCAAAAGATTTACGATTAATATTTTTATTATGAAACACTTTCATTCGGTCCTAATATGTTTTGGCATTATGGTATGCATCATTTATAATTTCCTCCAACTCATTGAGTTAAAGTTTTTTGTGTGAACCAGCTTTATCAAGGTTAAAATTGAACAATTTGATAGCCCAATATGCTCTATGCTCTAATTCCACAGGCAAGTGGCAGGCTTTGCCAAAGACAAGCCGGTAAGATGACATCCCAATTGGCATTTTAAAAGCAGTCCGGTATGCCCAAAGCGCATCGTTTAGTTGAAGTGACCAATCTTTGCGGTTCGGATTAACCGCTTTTTCTAAAGTTTGTTTTATTTGCCGATTAGAGACTTCAACTTGGCCACTAGTCTGTGGGTGATATAGGGTAGCAACTTTATGAGTAATCGAATACTTTTTAACCAATGATTCAAATGCACGATTATAAAAGTGCTTACCCCCATCACTGATAATAGCTCAATGGGTTCCAAAACGAGAGAATATAAGGGAGAAAAATTAATTTTTTGTGTCCATGAGTTTCAAAATTGAATAGGGTTAAGTTGATGATGTAATTAAATTTAAATGTGAACTAGAATCTTTGTGATTTTAACAGTTGATTTTTAGTTTGCCAATAAATTTTGAATTTTAGTTTATTATATTATCCCTTTGCTAAAGAGTTTTCAGAAATATCAACTCTTAGAGCAATTCTTTCACATAGCCACATTAGTGTAACCTAAGTGAACAAAGAGCCTAACTAAGAGATCCCAAATAATCGTTAGTGGAGACTTATTTACCTAGTGTGAGTTTGTTGGCCTTTCATTGTCCATTGAGAGATCTCTTATGCACTAATTCTGAGTAGAATGAAGAGCTACTCAATCTCACAGTTATTTTTCGGCACTTTCTTTAATCTCATGAGTGCCATAATTTTTCAACCACTAAGGGTGACATCAAAATTATGAAAATCTCAATCTTGTAGTCTGAAATGATGCATGACATACCTCTCCTGACTTGGTAGATGATAATAGGTAAATTATGTTTCTCCTTCACCGCCATCTAAAAGTCTACTATCATTCCATTTGCAATGTTTCTAGGCTTCACCCAGTCGCCTCTACATCATAACAATTTTCCATTCATTGTTTTTGAGAAGTGAATATGGATGATCAATAAATAATAAGGACAGTGTGTGTTCACTGTATATCTCCAATTGAGTTATATCAAGATCAAGTTCTATATGCAAGAAGTGGTATTTTTCTTTTACAAAAGAAAATGAAAAAAAAAGTGTAAAGAAAAAGAAGAAAAAAAATCGAAATTCAAGTCAAAGAAGAACAATTGAAGAAAAAGTGAAGATGTACAATTCAAAAGGCATCCTGCTTAAAGATTCAAGGCCCCTATTTTCTCAGAAACTTTTCACCCATCTACCATTCATATCCTACCTCATTTTATTTTACCCATTATAGAAACTATTAGATACTAGGAAAAGAAAGGTTGGATTGTTGATCAGGTGAGAAGTTGAGTGAGCATCTCCATCCTCATTGTAGTGGTTGATATTCCTTTCTATGACACTCCTTTGAAAATAATTCATTTTTCTTTAAAATATATGTGAGTCTTTTGTTTTGTGTTTGAATAATGCTCACATATGAGTGAAAAAATTCCGAGTGTTTTATTTTCGAGGGTATAACCATGAGGCTGAAGTCGAGGCGAAATGTATTAGGAAGGTGATCTAAGTTGTGGCTTTATCAGAACTAAAGTTGCACTCTTGTTGGCTATTTACTTACACACTCTTGAACTTGAGTATTTGTGGAAGGTTTTTAGTGTTCGGATAGTGTCCTAAACTCTAATTTATGTTTATTAATTTGTTAAAAATCCTATTGTTAATTTCTTATATTTTTGATTCGCTACATAATTTTTTTGAAACAATATTGTGGCCTGTTTCGTTTTGAGAAATTATAATTTTGTGGGTAGATTAACTGCAAACCCTCACGAGACAACACTCGTCCACCAGGAGTAACCTAGGGGTTTAACGGCTCGTTGCACATGCTAAGTGTAATCGTGATTCCTGCGAAAGTGAGTTAGGATTTTACTACTTTTTATTAGGTTTAGTTTTAGTTTTGTTCGAGGACTAGCAAAATATAAGTTTGGGAGTATTTGATAAACACATATTATATTTAGTACCATGATACTTATATCAGTTAGTCATCTATTTAGTTTATTTTTAATTAATTAGTGTATTTTTGTTTATTTGTAGGTATTATCTGAAAATCACTAAAATATATGTTGTGGGCCCGAATTACAACACAACAACTCACTCACTTGTACTGATATGGTTTCATGACGAACTTAACTACTGAGTTTCACCGGAGCAAATTTGTGCATGAATACAAAGGGAGGTGTATTGCAGTAAGTTACACTGGATATACCAAATCAGGAGATGGGGACAAAATTGATGACATCATAATGATGTCATCACATATCTAACCTATTTCCTATCATGTGGAAGTTAAATTTTCATATTGCTGTGGGTCCCAACAAAAGAAATGTGATATGTGTTATGATTTCTGGGCACACAATATGTAACAAGAGGGAAGAGGAAGAGAAGAATTGATAGATCTCTTATATATATTTCGTACAATACATATCAATACATATCTCTCTGTAACATATAGGCTTAACTTAGTCGTACCTATGTAGAAGAAGGAATACAACACAAATATATATAGGAGGGGATGCATGAGAGGGATGCACCCCCCATGTGACGCATATAAAAGAAATGTGGCCATACGCATGCCATAACTATGGTGGACCAGCCACATAAGCTCACATGATGTTATGCATCATAACACTCCCCCTTGGATGTCCACCATTTTATGATAATTGCCTCGTTAAAAACCTTGCCTGAAAAACCCAGAGGGACAAAACCTGAGCTAAGGAAACGAGTACAAAGACCTAGAAGAGTGCTGGACTCGCATAAGCTGCCTCATTAAAAACTTCGACAAGGAAAACCGAGAGGGACAAAACCTTGACAAAGGAAAAAGAGTACAACGCAATAAGGTCCAGTCAGACAAAAGCAGGCATCGGAATACTCCCCCTGAATGAGCAGGCACTCAAATCAGTCCGCTTGATGATACATCCGTCTCATGCCAATACCATAAGCCAGCTTCCTGAATATTGTCGTAGGCAGAGACTTGGTGAATAGATCAGCAAAATTCTCACAGGATTGTATCTGCAGGATATCAATCTCACAGTTCTTCTGGAGATGGTGAGAATAAAATAACTTCGGCGAAATATGCTTGGTTCTATCACCTTTGATGTAGCCTTCTCTGACTTGTGATATACAAGCAGCATTGTCTTCAAAAATGATTATTGGAACATCTGTGACAGAGGGTAGAGCGTAAGAGCTTCTAATATGTCCAATCAGTGATCATAGCCACACACATTCCTGGCTAGATTCATGCAATGCAATAATCTCCGAATGATTCGAAGAAGTGGCTGGAAGACTTTGCTTGTTGGAGCGCCAAGAGAATGCAGTACCACCACTTGTAAAAATATAACCAGATTGGGAAATAGCTTTGTGGGGATCGGAGAGATATCCGGCATCCGTGTATCCCATCATCTGTGAGCCGTTGGATGGGTTTCTCTGATAGAATAATCCCATGTCTGTAGTTCCGCGGAGATATCGGAGAATCTGCTTGACACCTGCCCAATGTCTCCTTGTCGGGGCAGAACTGAACCTAGCTAACAGATTTACTGCAAATGCAATATCTGGTCTGGTACATTGGGCCAAGTACATCAATGCGCCGATTGCACTCAAATATGGTACCTCAGGACCAAGTAGTGCTTCATCTTCTTCCTTTGGTCGGAATGGGTCTTTCTCAATATCAAGAGATCTCACAACCATAGGAGTACTCAATGGATGCGCTTTGTCCATGTTAAAACGCTTCAGGATCTTCTCAGTATATGCCGTTTGATGGACTAAAACTCCACTTGAGTTATGCTCGATCTGCAAGCCGAGACAAAATTTCGTTTTCCCGAGATCTTTCATCTCGAATTCCTTCTTCAGGTATTCAGCAGCATTACGGAGCTCTTCAGGAGTCCCGATTAAATTTATATCATCGACATACACAGCGATGATAGCAAATCCAGATTCTGACTTCTTTATAAAAACGCAGGGGCAAATGGGATCGTTTGTATATCCTTCCTTTATCAGGTATTCACTAAGGCGATTATACCACATCCGCTCGGATTGTTTCAATCCATACAAAGCTCTTTTGAGCTGAAGTGAATACAAATGGCGTGGTCTTCCCTCAGGTAAAAATAACCCTTCCGGGACTCGCATATAAATATCTGTATCTAACTTCCCGTACAGATACGCAATAACCACATCCATCAGATGCATGTCGAGTCTTTCTGAGACTACCAGACTGATCAGATATCTGAAAGTAATTGCATCCATAACAGGAGAATATGTCTCTTCATAATCAATCCCAGGTTTCTGTGAAAAACATTGTGCCATGAGTCGCGCCTTATAACGAACGACCTCGTTTTTCTCATTGCGTTTTCTTGCAAAGACCCATTTGTTTCCCATCGGGTTCACATCCGCGGGTGTTTGTATAACCGGTCCACACACCTCATGCTTTGCAAGGGAAGCCGACTCTGCTTGGATAGCTTCCCTCCATTTTGCCCAATCATTTCTATGTCGACATTCCTCTATAGAGCGTGGCTCAATATCATCGTTCTCTGTGACGATGTCA
>MVGT01003438.1:16909-46191 GCA_002174775.1 Macleaya cordata
GACCAATTTTGACTGTCTTTGACTGAGTTGACTTGGTCATCATGTGCCAATAGCATGTACTCTCATGGTGCCTCTGATAGACTTTTGGGGTGCTTTTAATAAATTTGGCAAATTTAACCAAATATTGCATTTGAAGCATTTGAATTCTATTTATCTGCAAAAAGCATAAAAATAATTAAAAATAATATACAATTGAACACTAGCTAATATAAATTTAGGGATAAATATGTAATAATTATGCACTCAACAAGATACTAAAGTTATCATCATGCCCAGTTTGGATCAATTGATGGGTCATGGCTTGGGATGACCCGGATGTGTTCATTGACTGGTTAGACAACATCAAAAAAATTTTGAGCACAAAAGTTTATTTGAAATTAAATGTGTTAGGTTAGTGGCAACCAAGTTGAAAGGCTATGCATAAGTATGGTGGAATAATCTTCAAAAAAGGCGTCAACCAACAGGAAAAAAATCCTATTATTACTTAAGAAAAAATGAAAAAATATTTGAGGGCTAACTTCTTTTCAAAGACTTATGAATGAGATCTCATAAACGTGTTCAAGATCTGAAACAGAACTCCATGTCTGTTACTGAATACACAGATGAGTTCCATCTTTTGTGTAACTGTGCTAACTTAATGGAGGCTGATGATCAGAGAATTAGTCGGTTTACAGCCGAAAATCAAAGTAGATTTGAAGTTACGTGATATTGATTCATTAGAGAAAGATGTAGATTATGCTTTGAAGCTTGAAGAATACTTTAAATCCATGGCTTTTAATTCAGTACCCTCAATTGCAACTCTTAAGACAATGGAAGCACCTATGATAGGCTTCAAATGCTTCGACTGCGGTGTATTTAGACATCGAGATGCAGATTGCCCGAAGAAAAAATAAAGGAAGGTGTTAGTGGCAGAAAAAGAGGAAGTTGATCCAGATCCAATAATAGATGCCATTAGATCCAAAAATAAAAGCTTCTCTTATCGCTAAATTTGAGTTTATTTTGCCTGAAATAGGGGAAGAGCCTCTCTAAATTTGTGGTCGAGTTTTTCAAGTGGGGGAGAGTGATGGAAATCAGCATATTATGTAGGGTCCACTGATACCCATATATTTTAGAGATTACTTGCAGCTCAAGTCGACAACCATTAGTTAATATTTTCTTAATTGTCTTCTTTATTTTATTTTTCTAGTTAACTAAATATCTTCCTTTCTATTTCTAGAGTTATTCTTAGGCTAGTTTATTTTATTAGGACTTTTTTTTTTCTTTTTTGCTTGCTTTTTAAGTCTTAAAAGTTATAAATAAGGCTGCTGCTCCCTCTTGTAAGTCAGTATATCATTGAGATCAATACAAATTGCAAAAATTGTAATGCATAAAAAAATATTAATTTGATCTAGAAAAAATATATTTTGCAAGAGAAAAAAAACTCAAACACAAATATGATTCGTAACAAAAAAAAATGAGAGAATGGTCTTTTTTATTCATAATGCACTAGTGGAATCATTGTTTTATTAACAAAAAAAGTGAAATCAAAATATTTTTCTCTTTTGTCTTTTAGGTTAGAAAATAACAATAAATATAGTAGTTTATAGAAGAAAAAATCTTTAAAATATTAAGGAGATAAAAATAATTTTAAACAAAATAAAAAACTAATTAATTTAAAATTATCAATTAAGCACCAATTAAAGAATAGAATCTTATTAAGATATTATTTTCTAATTAAAAAATATAAACATGGAATTAAAAAAAAAGAATTATTGACTAGTGGGGTAACATAAATTTTATCCCTTAAAAAGTATAAAATGGTAAAATCAAAAAAAAATAAGGGGATTTTGATTATTATGAAATGTTTGTGGATTTTTTGGTATTTGACAGTCAATAATGGAGTTTTTGAGCAAAATTATGTAGTTAATATTTTGTTGGATATTAAGATTGTGAGTGATAAATGTCCAATGAGTCGAATCAAATCATTTGAAAGACTAATTAAATTTTTAATTAAAAAAATTAAATGCTATAATTAATAATTAGGTGGGTAGCGTAACACCAAAATAGGGTAGAAATTAAATGCTATTAAGGGTATAACCAAATCCTTACGTTTTGTTATAACAGGTGGCAGCTTTTGGCTGTCCCACCATTCGATGTGTGGTGGCAAGAAATACCATCACAGTACATGCATGTGGGGCAATTATCTTAGAAAGGTGGACATCCAAGGGTGAGTGTTATAATAGGTGGCAGCTTTTGGCTTTCCCACCATTCGATGTGTGGTGGCAAGAAATGCCATCACAGTACATGCGTGTGGGGCATGCATCCCCACGCATGCATTGCTCTCCTCGTTTTTCATACCACGCATGCTCTCCCCATCCTCCTTTACATACCTATATATATGTAATAGGAAACAGTTAGTTTTGTACGATAAAGTTAAGCCTATATGTGACCGAGAGATATGTATTGTACGAAAGATATATAAGAGATCTATCAATTCTTCTCTTCCTCTTCCCTCTTGTTATATATTGTGTGCCCAGAAATCATAACACATTTAAAGAAGATAAAGAATAAGGGAGAGGCTAGCGTAACACCAAAACGGTGTAGAAATTTTCTACATTTGACTTGGCGCCTACGTGGCTGCCTCAACTTAATGCTTAGGCAAAATGTTAAACTTACTGCATTTCTTACTGCAAACCTTACTGTAAAATTTATCCCACAGTTCTCAAATAATCTTACATCCCTCGTGGTTTGTGTCATCTCTCAATTGACGCAGTAAGTGTAGCATTACCGTATTTGCATCCAAAATCTCTACCTAACACCATCCAACAATAATAATACTTTTTGGACTCATTATTTTACAAAAATAGTGCCCGATGCTTATATGGCAAGATGGGACCTACCATTTTTTCCTCTCAAATATATTTCAAAGAGATTTTCAACTTACATTGTAGTGGGACCCACCCTACCACATAAACATGGGGAACCGCTTTTGTAAAATTGTCGGTCCAAACAGCACTACCGACCCAACAAACCCCCCAAAAGCATCCGGCAAGCCCACTACAAAGGTCCTCATTCTCACATATTCATTTTTCTTTTTCTTTTAGAATCGTGAACTAACCGGCCTCCACTGAAGATGAAAACATGACAAACCCAATGGCCTCCTGACTCTCGAACTCTGCTCTCTTTTTCTTTCTCTCTTCTGTCTCTGCTTTTGTTTAGATAATCAGATCTGGCTCTGTTGAAGGTATAACTGGATCTGAGTTTTTATGTCTTTAATTTGACCTTAATTATTTTTCATGTAGAAATGAACAAGAATGAGCTCTGGATCCAAATTGATGCCGGAGAGAGGGAGGCTAGTAGAGTTTTTATGGAACTATGATTAATAAATAATGTGTACGTAGTTAAGTTTAAAATTTTTGGTGTAACCACTAAAAGTTAGAAGAAAAAAAAGAAAAACAAAATCCATGTGTGTTAATGGAGTAAATATAAGTTATTTTCAAAAATTTAATCTTCCTAATGCCCGTAATTAAAATTAAATTCCATTTTCGCTGATCCAATTTGGTTAAGAATAATGCTAGAAGTACTCCTAGGTTGACTCCCAAGATGAGGTGGCAAGATCTGCTTCAATCTTGAAAAAGTAAAAAGCAACTTTACACAAACAGATCTTAACACCTCATCGTGGGAATCATCCTAGGAGTCAACCTGAGAGTACTTCTAGCATTTTGGTTAAAGTACCTAGGTGGTTGAAGAAGAAGGGGACATAAATGTCATTTAAATAATTTTAGGTTAGAGAGGTAACTAAATTCATTGGCTTAGGAAGGGCCGTATTTTTCCATAGGACTAGGTTTCTGTATTATAAGTTGTGTTGGTTTAAAATTTTTTATTGTTTTCATAGAGAAGTAATTAGAAAATTTTCTTATGTGGTCCTTGATGGTATATAAAGTGCAATTTCAATTCGATGGAGATAAATCTTGTAGGTTTATTTTGGTATTAAAATGTGTTTTAGTAGTTGAACGTAACTCGGTTCTTACATGAACATACTGTGCAGTTAAACCTCTATAAACTAATAAGGTTGGGACTATCAAAATCTATTAATTAATCAGAATTTTAATTTATCGAATAATATGTTAAAACCGATAAAATGTATTAATTTAACGAGATCATTATGTTATCTTAGTTCTACTGTTTAAAGTTCATTACAGACATATCAGTAAATCAGATTGGAAACAAGTTAGTAATTTGTGAATCTGTGATTGAGGACTACAACCACAAATGATGGAAACAAGTTAATAACATCTGCACCACATACCAAACACACTCTTAAATAAAAACATTCCTCTGCTAAGCTGGTTTAAGTAACGGCCATGGGAAAAGCAGCATCTTTGTCGCATGTTTTTCGATGAGAACCATCTCTCTCTCTTGCTTTCACTTGGACAGCATCATGTGATGATAAGATCATCCAAAGAGTCGTTTCTGATGGCTGGTCTCGATGGGTTACTAATACCCAACTTCGATACGAGTTAATTTCGACCAAACTAAACAAGACCTAACAGGAACCAGATCCAAGTATACTGGTTCTGGTGGTACCTGATCTAGTAGCAAATGGGAACTGTTAAAATCTGGATCTGTACCCTGTAGTATAGTAAGGGGGGTGTTTCTTAATTTCAGTTCAGAGTCGTGGTACGAACCCCAGCCCAAAAATACCAAGGCTAAGTAAACAGCTCAACATTCAATTTCAAGCAGTAGTAATTCGAAATTTCACTAATGAAACTGAAAAAACCTTTCATTTTTCTTCTGAGTAAGCAAAACTCTCATGTCGTTTCCAATCAGTTTAACATTCAAACACAAGCTCAACTGAAAAAGTTCTCCATCTTTAGTATTAAAAAAAAATATTTCCTCACCGTGTGTATTACATCCTTGAACTTGCCGTTATGGACTGTCAAATTGGAAGCATTGTAAATTGGGTGGAATGAAATCCATCTGGGATGAAATGGATGCATATTTTCTAGGCCCGGGTACAAGCTGATTCATGTGCAGTAGCTATTCAGTCAAAAGTCAAGCAGCTGCAACCTTTTTGCCATCTTCGATGAAGTAAATTGCATTTTCGGGCACCTGAGAAAAAGAATGTAGGATAAAATAACCTTCAGCTTATGTTATACAAACACATTTTAAACTATGTAGTGAGATTAGTTCAAAATGGTAGGGACTATTATTGGACTAATTGAAACAACAATCTGACTAGTATTTCGTCCCCATACCAATCACATGGTAGGGACTTCGTTAACAAAATCAAACTCTGAATGCTTAATATGCTTTGTTAAGTGACTACATTCAGGTGAAAATATTAAGACAATGGTATTAGCATAACTTTATGATGCACAGTGAAAAGGCTAAAGCTAGGCATGTGAAGGATGGATTAGATGATGGTTAGAGTGAATTACATCTGGCCAAGTCTCTGTAATGAATTCCACGATATCATAAGATATATCCCCTTGAACATCAATTTGCTCCTTCTCCGTAGGCCCCTATAACCAAACACTCTAAATTATATAAAAGAAAATGACATAAACTTCATTTAAAACAACATTTCATTTTGTTCTAGAGAACACCACCACACCTTAACAACAGATGCTCCTGAAGCAAACTTCTTCCCAAGCTTCTTTGAAGCATCACTGAGTTTAACACCTGAAACATTATCTCTCACAAAATCGACTAGTTAGAAAATCACATTAAAATGTTTAGAAACCATGAATCAAGCATTGAAGAAGAACAAGTCTGAAAATTGCTTACCGAAGAGGTCCAGTCCTTTCACAGTGGTGACACATTTGCGCTTGTTACGTACTACCTTTTCAATAACAACTTCTTTCTTCTCCTACAAAAGACATTCCACTATAGTACTCTTACCGTTGATACTCGCATAAATCATAAACAGAGAAGCATTATTAATTGAAGAATCAATATCATGCAATCATACACATATTAACAAAAACTATGCTACAAAACAGTGTCATGCAAAAATTTATGGCACTTGAAATATACGTTATCAACAAGAGGTGAACCTTAAGAGCTTCATCTTGCGATAAAGACCTTTTCGGGATAAGCCATGCTTAGTGGATAGATATTTCATATCCAATGAGCACAATTCATACACACAAGTGATTGTTTGCCATGATTACAAATAGTAATGACAATAATAATTATATGAGGCGACCAATGTCAAAGAGAGGTAGGAAATACTTCTCGCATCCCACTCATGGAATTGCTCTTCAGTCAATGATGAACAGTTATCTGGTGACAATACTCAATGACGTTACCACAAATATAAAGAATAAAAAATTCCGAAATCAAATTGTGAAACTCTACAGCTCCGACCCATAGACATGGACAGATGCTTTTGCATGTTTCAAGTAGTTCTAGACTTCTAGTTAGCACTTTTGGTCCTAGCAAAGGAACAATACATAACTTTCTCATAACATAAATACATGATGATCTTGCATATTATCTACTTATCTCTAACGGTATTTGGGGCACCTCTTCCTTCAGCACGAAAGACACCCTCTAATATGACTATGTTGGAAACAAGTTAAGAGAGATTGGAGATCTTGTATGAAGATGCTGTAGCATGAGGTACATACTAACGAAAATGTAAAGATGGCGGCTCCAATTTGAAATTGGGTGAGTTGAAAAAAGGACCCAATTCTGAAAGATTAATATCTTGCCAAAGCAATTTTTGTTAGCGACTCATTGAACCAAGAACGATTAGAACGATAGGACTCTTACTTTCTTCTTTATTTTCCCACCAGGAAGCCGTTTTACTTCTTCTTGCTTAGTAGTCGAGGTACCTCCTGCAATAAAAGGAGCACAGTTAAAAGTGTTGTCAGGTGCTTTACTCTTTCACTTTCTAGAAATAGAAAAATTTGTATTCATTATTTATTTGATGTGTTTGGTGCCAAAACACATCATCATCATAATCATCATAAATTGGCTTCCTCTTGTGTCATTCCGAAATTTTCTATAATGTAATAAAAAAGACTGATTGATGATGATTTCTTTACCAAACAAGAAAATTAATGTGTATTACATTATGATTTAACTCTCTTTCTTTATCAAATCAATACCCAATGGGTGTTCTATCTTCATAAACAAATGCCACCCGATTTGTGATGTAAAGGGAGCATGCAAAAAATCATAATTGGTGATACCCTGAGGTTGGCAGCTTCTCAAGACCACCCACAATCACTGTATAAATCACATATACAGAACATTGATAAAGCTAGTCCAAAAGCAAACACAATTGGACATCCCCTTGGGAGAACAAACAACAGTATTAAATCTGTACATAAGTTGCTCCTTTATTTTTTTTGGATAAACACGTGCCAATTTCCTTAAAAAATAGTTCACTATCATGTTTGGTTGACGATTGATCTGTTGTTTGTGAATGATTACACTATAATCAACTAGAAACTCTTTCGTAATCATACAAGACGTTTCAATAACAGAGTAGCTAAAGAATCAATATCTCCAAAAAAAAAATCTCGAAACAACTAATCATAACCGCAGTGATGGTAGATATGACTACTTACACGAATTCAAGATTATTTAAATGAAAATGGAACCCACTGAACTCTGTCCCCTGCTTTTCATTACACTTGAAAAATATCAAATTAGGACCTTAGCCGACCATCTAAGGTTTCGATCAGAAAGCATAACTCCTCCCCAAGTATAATTTTTGGGTTGATTGATACATATTGAAGCGTATAAAAAATGAAAAAAAGAAAAAAAAGAAATACAAATTGAAGAAGGCAAACAGATTTGGATGCCCTAATTAGCAAGGAATAACAAAATATTCTGAATTGTTAAAACAACAAGGGAAAAAAATAAAACAACGAATTTTAACAAGAAAAGGAAGATTACCAGCAGCAGCTCCTTCACCGCTAACTGAAACCGATTGAAGCTGTTCAGAAACTTTATCGGCTTCCTTCTCATTTGCATCTGAAGATTAAGACAGAGAGAGAACTAAAATCAGTGAAAAAGAAAGAAAGGGCATCTGGGTAAAGTTCGTAACTAGGGTTTTGTAACTTTACTACCTCTGATGAGATCTGGATAGGTTTCAGGAGCATTTTCAATCAACCAAGGCTTGCATTTCTCGAAATCAGGACCAAATTCGCAGTATTCTGCGGGAAGACTACACACCGCACAATATAGAACTTGAACTGGTTGGGGTTTCTCCGCCATTAAACCTCTGCAACTCTCTCTCTCTCTCTCTCTCTCTTTCTCTCTCACTACGTTGGATTGCTTATTGGAAACGAATGTTAATCAAATGATTTTTGCTATCGCACTGCGTGATCGCAGAGCTCCTCACGATTGATACAAAATCTGGAAACCTCGACCGGGAAAGGGTACCGCAAGTGGGCAACCGTTTATTCTCTCTCTAAAACGGGAACAACCAGTCATTTGGTTTACATACTCGGTCTTGGACCTGGACCAGAACCGGACTACATCATGCTAATTCTGGTTAACATTATTCCAGAATCGGAAACCAAACCTGTTATTGGTTCCAGGTCGAAATTTTGAACCAGAGTATTGGGCTAGGCTTCAAGCCAGGCTTCAGACTGGGCCATTCTTCGTGTCTTATTTTTGTGTGGGGAAATTTTAAAGGCACCCCCCGCCCACCCCAAAATGCTATTGGTAGGCTCCGTTAAGTTGGACTTGGTCAATTTAGTTTGACTCCACAAATATTAGTGGCAATTCCTAGTTTGGTCAAACCTCCTCCTTTTTTATTTTTCTTTTACTTTCTCGCTCTAAACCTTTAGAAAGAGAGAGTCATAGTGAGTTTCAGAGTGTTTCTTCAATAGTTAACCTTATTTAACCAAAGTGGGGGTGCCAATAAAATTAGGGGCCGCCAATAACAACAACAACAACAACAACAACAACAAATGCAAATTCAGAAGGTGCCTACAACAGAACAGAGGTAACCGACAAAATTTTGGAGGGCACCTATATATGAAACGACTCTTTTGTTGGTTCGTGTTGATGTTGCACTCAAAATTGGTTTGGCATGTTCATGCATTGTACTCGTCCTCACAAGATCGAGTAAGAGCATGTAACTCAGCTACAACTGGTCGAGTGAATCTTTATTGACAAAATGCCACAGATACAGTTTTGAGCTGTTGCTACTGCCATTAACAACGGTTTTAGAACCGTTGCAAAAACCTAGCTGTTGCAAAAGCCTTTTTCAGTCATGTACAGATGAATTAGGGCAATGAATTCGACGTCGTCAGACACAATCTGGCAAAGTAGAGTATCGTTCAAAGTTCAAACTCCAAAGATTTGCATTTTTATGCTCTAAAAATTAAGTATATTAAAATGATGTTTTTATATACTTGGAAATCTGATGAATCATAGAATTTAAATAGATGGAAAGACCTAATGTCCTATAGAATTTTTTTGTTCTTTGATAGGTAAAGCGATTTGAGGCTCGGCTTAGACATTAGGGCTGAAATCAGCTCTAGGAATAAACCTAGAGGTAAGAGGCTTTTCTATATAATTTATTATGAGTAAACTGTTGGGGTTTATGCCCTATAACAATTTAAATTGATAACATTGATAAATTATATTTATTAATGAGCATGATATTATTATTACTTTATCCATATGATGGATTAAATGTTGTTTACAAGATGTTGTTGTAAGTAAATTATTTATATGAAGTGTTCACACATGGAGAGATATAATTTACTGGTCCCTCATATTCTTGTATATAGTTCATAGTCAGTGATGAATCTGAATAATTCATCTGATAATACTATAACACACTAGACTTCTATATCATAGGATGATGTATCTCCATCACCGGAGTGGCGACTCTAAGTCAGTGTGTTGGTGTATTAGAAATACACTGAACATGTCGGACATAATATTTTTTATGTTATTGTCAGCACATAAAAAGATTATGTAAAACTTACTGATTGCAAATGTCCTAAATCCTGAGAGCAGAGTATACCCTACAAGTTGGTTTCTACTCACTTTGATCTACCAAACAGTGAGGTCAGACAACGCAAACGTGATCCAATATTCTGGGTAGGTTGGGTGGTCGAAATCACTTAGTGGGATTACTTTGTGTCAATAAGGAATCCACACCAAAATGATATTCCCTTGAGAGCCTAATCAAGAGTATTAATTATTCTAGACTGCGCAGTGATCCTATAAAATGTTTATTGGATTATTAGAATAATTATAATGGTATGATATGGCAGGCAAGGACTAAGATGTAATTACTCGAAAGGTGCTGACATTAATAGTTAATGTTACCTTGGTGTATATTACGAATATCAGTTAAGTGGAGGGACTATTTGCTGGTATAACGAGTGAAGGGCTTCTGAATAATATTCATTTACTTGAGAGTATTCAGTTGCAGTTATTTAGTGGACTTAACTGCAATTAGATTTATTATTTGAGAATTATATGAGATATATGGACCTCAAAGTAATAAATCAAAAGCTTAAGTAAGTGGGGCCCATATGGACCTAACTTGGAGCTAAAGATATGGGAAGAGAGTCTTTCTCTATAAATAGAGATAGTGTTCATAAGATAGCCCACCCTAACTTGTGTATCTAAAACTCTCTCCCAATTTAGAATTCAAGTTATGACCTTTATGGTTTTAGAAACCCAAAATTCGTAGTATATTCCTGTCAAATTTAAAATCGAGTTTTGAGGCACTTCGAAGCAGAATTGGAGATTCACTATTTCACACAAAGTTGTAGAAAATTCGATTTCCTACAAAAAATATATATCATATAGGGGAATCGGATCAACCGTTAGAGAATTATGGTCGAAATACAGTTATTGTATCTTTTTAGACTTTCGACTGATCCAGAACGTGGGAGGAAGATCTAGGATTACATGCAAGCGTCTAATGATATGTATCTGATCTTCAAGTTATTGTTTTAATTCATGCATCCTCATGTGATCCTGTGAAGGAAAAATAGTTATTTGTTTCCGTTGCACAATTTAATCTAGACCCTATTTTCCCCAACATAAACACCTTCAACCACTCTACCTAGAGGTCATCATCTTCAACCACTCTACTAAGAGGTCATCGTTGGCGGCATTAGAGCACTTGACTAATTCCTTTGATCGATAGTGTATTCCATATATACTAACCCAGGTACATTTTATTTTTGGGATCCCTAGAGTGGCATCAAAAGGAGTTTAACCTCTAAGTTGTGAAGTAAGATCTTAATTAACCATTAGGCAAACCTCCTTGAGATTACCAGCATGGGGATTTAATACACGGTTCCACCTTATTTTTTCAATAGGTCTAGTCAGAATTGGGCTTGTCAAAATTAGGCCCAACATGGATTCAAACAAATCACTAGAGGTTGAAAATCATGACCTAATCCACCAACCCTATCCTGACTCGATTTGGCAAACTGATCCGTGACTCTCCAACCTTACCCTAACTCGACCCGTTAGTAAAAGTTGGGGTTAGGGTTGAGCATTCCTGACTCATTACTCAAGAATCTCGTTAGAGTTGACCCTAACCCATTTTCTTGTTTTATATAAAAAAATGTTAAGCAAGTCAGGGTTAGGGTTTAAAAAATTGACCTATTTAATAAACGAGTTAGTCGTCAATCTGTCAACCTACCTAGGGTCGACCCTAACTCGTTGTCAGGTCTATGCCAAACCTTATCCTAACTCGACCCATTAGCTAAACAAGTCAGGATTATATCAAGTTGAACATATTTGACTCGTTACCCCTCCAACCGTATTCAGGTTAGGATCCACTCTGGCTCGTTTCCTTATTTTATATAGAAAATTATCAAATTAGGGTTTGAAAAAATGACTCACTTCCTGAACTAGTCAGAGTTCGATAACCTTAACCCGCCAACCTGCTAACCCGCTTAGGGTTGACCCTACCCCAACCCGTTTCTATACTTTTTACTTACACCTTCCTCAAACCTAAAAATAAAAAAAAAAATTATTGGCACTCACCAAAAGGTTTTTGGCAGGCTCCGTTTGGTTAGACTTCAAAATTAGTAATGGCAGCCCCAAATTGATCAAGTTTAAACAAACTTTTTTTGAGCTCGACCAGTTTTCACCGATTTATATAAGTTATTTCGGTTGATTTGACCGATTTTGAAAGTTTTTCAATTCGATTTTTGTTCGATTTACATTTCATCAAGATTAATGTCCAAGAGCGGCATCGAACGTCCAAGAAAATCAACTGAAATTGCCGTTAAAGAGCCAAGTTAAAATGCTAAATTCACAAAATGAAGAAAAAAAAGTTATCACCATTTTCACACAAAAAATCACTTAAAGAATAAAAAAATAGTACATACCTAGAGATTTTCTTTCTCTTCTTTCTCTCTAACTCATGCTCCCAAAAAATGATAAACCAAAATCCACATTTGGGTTTTGGAGGGCTTTTGTGATGGCCAAATTAGTTCGACCCTAATAAGAGAGTGCCAACAACAAAAATAAAAACATATTTGGTTGGGGGCGCCCTCATCCCATCCTAGGCCTGCCAAGTGCCAACAATGTTTCAGCAGGCACCCATAAAATCTCCCAAAAAAACAAAAAACAAAAAACAAAAAAAAAGGAAAAACATTCAAATTTAAGAAAGAATTAAAACATATCAAAGTGAGCCAATGTAAATAAGGAGAGAACCACTAGAACACGTTCATATCGATCAATTCAAACCCCGAAATATCCGATTCAACAAAATCTGTTAGGATCTCAACCTAAATATAGAATCCAATCTCTTTCTCTCTCTAAAATCTTAACATAGCAAGCAACTAAATTAACCTAATTCTCTTTCTCTCTCCTTCTCTATCCTTCGTTTTCTTCGCATTCAAGTTTTGATGAATGAGAAAAAACACCGGAACCTAAAACCTAAGCTTCGCCTGAAATGCAGCCGAGAAACCCCATTACCCCAAATACTAATCAAACATCACTAAATAATACTAATATGAGCACACAAAGAGGTCCCACCAAAATCGGTGCGACTTCATCTCATACTTCTTCTGCTTGTGCTGCTTGTAAATACCAAAGAAAAAAATGCAGTTCTGATTGTCTTCTGGCTCCTTATTTTCCTCCTACTCATCAAACCCAATTTCTCAATGCTCATAAACTTTTCGGCGTTAGTAATCTTTTGAAGATCATTCGGAGCTTAAATGATCCTATCGAGAAGCAAGAAGCTATGCGAACGATGATTATTCAAGCCGAATATCGTGCTAATGATCCCGTCGGTGGATGTTATAGATTGATTTGTGATCTTCAACGTAAGATTAAACTACACGAAGCCGAGCTCGCTTTTGTTCTTAATCAACTCGCCCTTTATCGTGCACAAGGGGTGGTCGGAGAACAACATCATCATGAAATTATTATGAATCATCAAAATATTCTTCGAGTTCCTCCTTTGAATGTTTATAGTAATCATATAAATCATCAGCATCTTATTCAACAAGTTCATGACAATCAGGATGATGATCAACAACAACAAGAATACTACAATATGATTCAAGATAATAACCAACTTGTTCTTCATCATGATGATGAGGTAGCTCTCAATCAATTATGGACCATGGAGACTTTTGGTAATAATCATGATGGTGGGGTAAACATGATGAAACCATCTTCTTCTTCTACAATGGTTGATCATAAGCTACTACAACAACAACAACAACAAGCAGAATCATTTGTCGATCAGGAAGTTCGATGAAACAAATCGATCGATGCAGGTTTGGTTAAATTGATTTCAATTATTTAACGAAATATATATCCTTCTTTAATTCGACGAATATTTGTGTAGTAAAACTATATGATCTTCTTAGACCTCCCATTTCGAAGAACACATCCCATGTAATTCGATTGACATCCTGCAAGGATTGATCATACCGATCGAATAAAGATGATTTACAATTAATAAAGGAAAACATAAATATTTTATTAACAGATATATAAGAGCTGTTTGGTAATTACTATTGTATGAGAATCATTTCTAGGATCAAGAATATTTATAGCTAAAATCCATTTTATGATAACCATGAATTTCTAAGAGAAATGCCACCAAACAGTTAAGGATTTGAATGGTTAGAAAAACAATTATGTTTCATAATTTGTTTGAATGTAAATAAATAATGAAAGTGTTTTATTTTGTATTTTTACTTCCACAAAAGTTTATACCATATTAGGATTTCTAGATAATTTTTCAGTGGTGATATGGTGGTGGTAGTAGTAGTGGTGGCCTAGGGGTACGTTGTCATGATGGCAATGGTGGTGGGGTGTTGGCAATGGTGTTGTTGGTGGTAGACATATGGTGGTGATGGCCGATATTGTTGTTGTGCTGGTGGTCCGATGGTGGTATATATTGACAGTGTTGGTAATGGGCTGGTAGGGGAGATGGTTGTGGTCGGAAATTATTGATGATGGTAGTAGTGGGATGATAATGGTGTCTGTAGACCTCACATCGTGGTTGTGAGGTGATGGTGCATTGGTGCTAGTGTTGTAGTAGTGGTTGCATGGTGGTGGTGGTGGAGTGGTAACGATGATGGGGGTGGTGGTGCTATGATGGTTGATTGCATGGTGATTGTAGTAGTAGACTAGCACTGATATGGTCATTTGATGGTTGGTGCATTGGTAGGGGGTGGGAGTGGTGATGATCGATTATGAGTATGAGAAAACAAAAACTATTTCATATTTATTGTAATTTTAATGAGAGAAACAAACACAAAATTTCTTGTTCTAAAGTAATTAATTTTCTTCTTTTGTTAACAAATACATTTCTTTGTATCAATTAATAATTAAAAATACATCTACATATATCAGAAAAAATGAAGGACTAATTATGTTTTTTTTTTTTTTTTGGCAGCTAAAAAGTTTTGATAAAAGAAAATCAAGAGCGATTCGATGGCAGCGATGAACCTTAAGCATACCAGACTAACTCCATTGAACATGTTGATGATGATCAAGAGATCGAAGTAATGATTTATAGGGAACATTATTATTATTTTTTAATATAGCTCACCAACTGTAAAAATACCCAGTGTTTAAGAATAAGGTACCAATGTTGAATGTCTTATTCATTTTTCCTTACTCTGGTTGTACTTGTTCAACACATTGTAAATCAAATTCTGTTTGATTTTGATATGTTATGATGATGAATTCTTTACTTAATTGCTGATTAATTGTCTTGTAGAATTTTTCTTCCTCACTAGTTGCTCCTATACTTATTTTTTTTGCATTGCAAGACTTTACATATTTAATCCATTCGCATGAATTACATTATGAATCTATAAGGGATCACAATTTCAAGCGGGCACGATTAACCTAACGCATATATATATTGACTTCTGGTGTATATATATCAAATTTTTTTACGAACCCTAATCGCTAATCGCTAACAAGACCAATTAAGTAGCTAGAGATTGTAACCATAGTCACCCATGATCTAATTCATGGAAAATACACCTTACTAATGCAGAATGAAGGTGATGTTCATACAATATGATTGAACACAATCGATTGCTCCTCTTAATGGAGATAGGGCTTCGTTACTTACCTCAAACGCCTTTACAGAGGGAAAATGCTACAAGCACCTTGGATTTGCACCTTTGCTAATACCTCTGATTATTTTATTCAAATTAGACCAAAATTAGACCCACGTTAGACTAAATTAGACTCAAATTAGACCCAAATTAGACCTCGGGTATGATTTTGTGTGCAAATCCGGGGTGCCTGTAGCATTACCCTTTACAGAGAGGGTATTTACACCATCATCTGATCCAAATTTTTCGATCTCTAGGTGACGACGATTCATACACATAATATATAACTTACCATTTAAGCAAACGAGGGATGAAGGAGTGTACTTTCAATTCCATACAACTGTGTTTTCCATTGTTTGTCTACGATACCGGATTCCACATAAAACAGTCCCCCAGATGAGTAATTTGAGTACCGATAATCATCATAGTCGGTCTGAATTTCGCGGTTACATAGTATAATGAACCATCCTTGATGAGAAGGCTACAGCCAATACAATTTACCTCATATCTCCGGTATGATGTTCGGGTAATAAGTTAATAGTATTGGGTTCACAGATATTATAGAAAGCTTGATCTTTCCAATCTTTTCCATGAGAATACACAAGCCAAGGGACAAATATATACTACCCTAAGACCAGGACGTGGACTATGACGTTTGCGTTTTTCGCCTGCTGGTGCTGGTGCTGGTGCTGGTGCTGGTGCTGTTAAGTTTTCCTCCATGAAGAAGAAGGGAGAGAGAAAATCAGTAGTTTGATGAAGAAACAGAGAGAGATACGAGTAGAAACAGAGGAGATCAGAGAGGAGAGGGAGAGAGATTTAGTAGTTTTGAAGTTTGAAGGAGAAGTGAAGTTTTTATTTTGTAAACTCAAAACTTTTCAATGGGGTTTCCGTTTTTGTGATCAACAGTAAAAGATTGTGGGGAGTGTAACTTGGAGTTGACAAATCTTGTCCAATACGGATATCTCGGAGCCAAAGAGACACCCAACTAAACCATGAATGAAATATTAAAAATAGGGGTATCAACTGGACGGTTCAGATCGGAACCTAAAGGTTCCAGATCCGGTCCCGTTAATATGAAGCGGTTCCGGATCCTACCGGTTCCGGTTCTGGAACCTCAATTGGTGGTTCCGGATCCGGTACCGCTAGGATCCGCGGGTACCCGTTATCCATTTTTAATTATAATTTTTTTATTTTTTCTACATAAAACCTATTTATATTTTATATTTTCGTATTCTATTCAATTATAAAATTATTTTATTATGAAATTTGTTGTATAATAGTCATTGGTATCTTTTTTTAATTAAAAAAAAATTAAAAATTTGTTGTATAATAGTAAATTAAACTTTAAAATTGTAAAATTTATACTTGGGTGGATCTGAAATTAAACGGATCCAAAACGAGTAGATCAGAAATTAATCGGATCCACAAATGAGGTCCCGGAACTGAAAAAAATGGTTCTGGTACCGGTTCAGTTCCGGGTATTTTAGTACCCATTGACACCCCTAATTAAAAATCTACCAAGGGGAGCTTTGATAAAATATAAAAAAGATAACTCTATAAACAACAATATTCCCACATTTAATTATTGTTACACCTTATTTACATCAGCCGTTGAACCCACATAGAGATGATCTACTAGCTGATTTTGTTCTAAATGATCATTCTCACATAAAAATAAAAACAACCAATGGGAAATAAACCCAAAATCACCTTTACATTTAGGTTTCACCCCACCCAACATTAACATTTTAAATAAAACCCAAAAAAGAGTAAAAAATAATAATACCTTCCCTTAAAAAACAAAAAAAGAAGAAAGAGAAGAAAAAGAAGAGAGAGAGACGAGAATAGAGGAGATGAAGACTGATTTTCGGAGATGCGATTTCAACGGAGAAGAGAACCGAGAAGAAAACGCCGTTGAGATCAGAGAAAGAAAGCGAGAGAGAGAGAGAGAGAGAGAGAGAGAGAGAGAGAGAGGGAAGAAGAACGAGAAGACGATCGATGAAGATTAGATCGTTATTCATTTTGAGATCTAGAATTTTTTTGTCTGAATATTTACTTTGATCTAGATTTTCTATTGCTTTCAGTTCCAGATCTGATATCATCATCTAGAGTAGTTATCGATTTGGTTTTCAAAACACAATAACACAGTTGCACCTCACTTGCATACAAGAACACAATTGCATCTCACTTGCATACAAGAACACAGTTGCATCTCAGTTGCACCTCAGTTGCACGACATTTGCATACAAGAACACAGTTGCATCTCAGTTGCACCTCAGTTGCACAACTCTTCACACAGTTGCACGACACTTGCATCTCACTTGCACCTTAGTTGCACAACACTTCACACAGTTGCACGTCACTTGCATCTCAGTTGCACCTCAGTTGCATCTCATTTGCTTCTCACTTGCACCTCACTTGCATCTCAGTTGTATCTCACTTGCACCTCACTTGCATCTCATTTGCACCTCACTTGCATCTCTCTTACACCTCAGTTTTACCTTACTTGCACAACACTTCACAGTTGCACGTCACTTGCATCACAGTTGCACCTCAATTGCATAACACTTTACAGTTGCACGTCACTTGCATCTCAATTGCATCTCAGTTGTACTTCAGTTGCATAACACTTCATAGTTGCACGTCACTTGCATCTCAGTTGCACTTCAGTTGCACTTCAGTTGCACCTCAGTTGCATAACACTTCACAGTTGCACGTCACTTGCATCTAAGTTGCACTTCAGTTGCATAACACTTCACAGTTGCACGTCACTTGCATATAAAGATGAAGAAGAAGACGATGAAGAAGATGATGATGAAGATGATCACCGGCAGATCTGACTCGCCAGAAAAATGGTGAAGGCAATCTACCTACGATCTATCTTTTTTTTCTCTCTCTCTCTCTAAAATCACGTGCATATGAAGATGAAGAAGAAGACGATGAAGAAAATGATGATGAAGTTGATCGCCGGCAGATCTAACTCATCAGCAGATCTATCTCGCCGAAAAATATGGTGAAAGCGTACTCTCTCTCTCTCTCTTTAAAATCACTTGCATATGAGGATGAAGATGAAGACGATAAAGAAAATGATGATGAACATGATCGCTGGCAGATCTGACTCGCCGAAAAAAATGGCGAAGTTAACTTACGCACGATCTCTTTCTTTCTCAAATTTCTCTGTGGGTCTTACACAAAGATGATCCAAGAGTTTGAGGATGATATTCTCACCATATAGATCATCCCGATGGTTTTTGTCTGCCAAAAAAAACCTATGAACCACCCATAACCCATCTAATTTTTGATGGAACTAAAAGTTTTAGAATGATGTGATCTTTAGTGAGGATGATTTACATGACGCCAATTTATAACTTTTTTCATCATTTGGGAAAATAAACAAACATTTGATGTGCACATTGACAAAGAAAAGGTTGATAATAAAATTGATCCCTTTAAAATGTATCACATCACATTGATTATCACTATTAAAACCCACATGGAGCACAGTAAAGAACGCGCAAACCAAGTCAATCGTAAGCCCTAACGTACCTGTTAACTTGATCATCAACAGTAGAATGCAGGGGAGAAGCGGCAGATAGAGAGAAAGCACAATAGATCCCAACAACTCGGTAATTAAATTCCCAATTTCAGGTTACTGATTCAACTAATAATAAGTAGTCAGTTAGGTTAGAAGTTTTTGTTGAGCACTTGAGGATGAAACAGAACCACCCATTCAGAACTTCAAATTCTCCTATGATATCTAATTTTGGGAAATACTTATAATCGATCAATCACAACAGGATACAAAGTGCCTGCCATGAAACTAATAGCTCGAGAAGATGAGGAGTTAGGGTACCCCATTTAACGGGGTTTCGGATTTCTACTAGATAGAGAAGTTAAGAGAAATCGAGAGAGAGAGAGAGAGAGTGGTAAGTTGCTGAGAGGAAGAGGGGTAGAAAAAAATAAAAATATCGAAAATGAACTGGTTGAAATTGAATGCCTTTTTGTTATATTTTCGGCGACGGTGGAAGTTAAAACCAAATCGCGACGCCTATTCCATTCTCCGTGGCTAAGAAACATATGCAACAGAACTAGCCACGTAACCCAACATCACTCATCTGTTGTCATTTTGGCGACACTTGAGAAAACCGTCGCTATAGTATTACATAAACTGTTGTTGAAGGTTCTGAAACTGTCGATTTTTTATTTCCAGCCACGGTTAAAATTTATTTTTGTACTAGTTTTGAAGTGGTGATTATGGTAGAGCAGTGATTGTTATCGTGAAATTGGTCACGACTCATGATGGTGGTGGTGTGGTGAGGTAGTAAGGATTAAACCGTTAAAATGAAATGATTAGTGATGGTTTGAACATTAATGGTGCTGCCCTGCGTCAGGCACGCCCCTGCTTTTTTGATGGCGCGACTTTGACCTTCAATGCTCCCCCACCATTCTGATCATCACAAGCATCTCCACCACCATCATCATAATGTGCCCAAATTAATTGAGCCGCTAGACCCAACAAAATTACCACTCAGTTTTTATAGAACGAAAAGAGTTCAACTTATGTTATGTTATGATTCATTAGTTGCTGATGAAATTTCCAATAGAACTTTTCTGCCTTAATTAGAAACTAAATTACCACTCAATTTTTAGAGCATAAAAACATTCTCCCATCTAAAACCAATTTCGTATCTTCAAAGACGTGGCTATAGAGATTGTGCCTAGTACCATCACTCATCAATAGGGAAGTCTGTGTGCTATCAAGCGAATATAAAAATCCCTTCGATGGTGTTCGTGAGGAAGGGTTGTTAATTACACTGCAATTTCTATCTCGTTCTTCATTCGTTTAAACTAGTTTTATTTATAAACCATGCATCATCTCAACTACTGAAATCACAAAATATATAACAAATGATTGATACCTTAGGAAAGAACTAAACAGAGAACTATACAATCTTATAAATCTTAGTTTTAACTCTTAAGAAATCAAAGCTACCATATATCTCACAAGCTTCCAAGGATCAGCAGGAGCAACTGAAGATACACTTTAATGCAAATTACACAAACTTTTTCTCCTAAAAAATTCTACAAGTTAGCTGAAGAAGCCAGAAGTATCAAATGGGAAATGTGAATCAAAATCCAATGGGAAACCCAAATAATCCAAGTCTAGAATTGGTGAATTCGAGCCCGAAGTTCCTGCCAAAATGATCTCATGAAGATCAGATTCTGAAGTTAGTAAGTTCTGTCCCCCAAAACTGTTCATTCTATGGGGAGACAAGCAGTTGGATTCAGAAGCTGTGGGAGATTTAATTGGAGGAGAAAAACTACTCATGAAATGGTTATCAGGTGTCAATGAAGAAAAATTATGTTTTTCTTTCTGTAAACAACCTATTGGTGAAGTAGAAGTGAAGGAGAAGGAAGAAGATATGAATTCTTTGGTGTCTAATAAATCCTCTGTTTTAACTTCAAACCCTGTTTGAAAATTGTGAAATGTCTCTTTTGATTGTTTCTGCGTTTGATATTGATTTTGTCTATTTGGTGACTTCCCTGGAATCAAGTGAGATGCTTTAATGCAAGTGTGCCTTCGTTCATATCTGACGCTGAAGATTGTTGGGTCTTTGTCGGATGGTTGAACTTGCTTGATTGCCAAACAGCCTTGAACGTTTCGATAAGTGCATCTGTAATAGCCTCTGGAAATGTAATAATCTCTAGCTAGTAAGAGAAAGAGAAAGAGAAAGATGTTGGTCTACTCTAAAATTAACAAGTAAAACTTATGTCATTGTTTTGATGATAATTAATTAGAGGTCAACTGTTAGCTTTGGCTCAATTTTCAAGTCTACCGGTGAACCCCACCGATCAATCGGTTCAACTGTATAAGGGTGGTTTTGGTCCTTCAAGCAGGTTTAAGTGGGGATGTGACTGATGAATCCATGGCTTGGTGCTAAGTAGTTAAAGCTCAAAATAGTGTTACTTTTATAATAATCTTTCAATGGATTAATTAGATGAGCATTCAAAAACAAAGATCATTAAAGAGCATTGTGGGTGAGATTGATTCTTGGGAATTTTGTGATTTTGAGGTGAATCAGGTGATCAAAGACCACAGTTTCCAGGTATGTAATGTGTTAGATAAATTAAGTCTCTTAATTCATCCTTGATTGTTTCTTAAGATTAAATTGAATGATTCACTGATTTCTCACCTGGGGTACTTAGCTCCAAGAATGTCTTTCTGTCCATATTTCCTCCAACAGTATCCATCATCTATAGGTCCTTCAAGTCCCGTCCTGGGGCAACCGCGAACTTGTTCGGTCCATCTCGGTAGTATCTTCCTACAAAACATATTGATATGTATATAAGATAGAAGTCAACAAAAAGTTTCACAAAAAAAAAAAAGATCTAAGTACCATAGAGAATTATAGCCTTAGTATAGATGTATGTATACCTCTTTTTGGATTTGTCTCTGAGATCATAATCTGAATCACTTCTCAGGCTTCCACTGACAGAGCTTGGCAACTCTGTCGCTGTTACAGCGGTCGGTCCAGTGATCAGTTGAGGTTGATCACCTTCTAACTTGACCCAATTCAGCATCAAAAGAGACTTATCAAAGGAAGATAGTAATTTTGTTAATAGCAATTCGCCGGTCGAAGACAAAGAAGACAGGCCTAGATGATTTCGGAGTTGTTTTACTAGTTCCCTTCCTTGTGTTAGCTCATTGATGAAAGTCTTTAGATCCCAATTCAGGGTATTCTCCATTTTTAGATATTTGAACTTACACAAGAAGATGAAAAACAAACTGATATAAAAACAGTAAGAATCAGTGACTATCTATATATATGGAAGAAAAATAATGATCAACTAGCAGTAGAAAAGATTGAACAGTTAATTGGAATGGAAATTTAGGTCATGTCAAGGAGAAGAATTTGTAGTTAAGAAGAATTCACTGAAATTTAATGATTAGTATTCATTTAAATTTTGAGATGGGTATTATAGGTTTGGGTATTTGAATAAATGACTGATGACTAGAAGTGAGAAGGTGAGAAGAAAGAATGTGGACTTGGATTAGAAACCTGAAGAGGAAGAGAGGATTGTGATTTGAATTTAAGGGAAATCCTATTAGGGGATGAGGAGAGAGAGAGAGAGAGAGTAATTGGTGACCATTTCCTTCCAAAAATATTCAGATCTCTTTAATTAGGTTTTGTTTTTGGATTCTTTTTGTCCTTAAATGTCATTTAACGGGTGAAAGAAAAACGTCAGAGGGTCAAAAAAGAATCTTGTTAAGAGTTCAAAGTTCAAACCTTCTTCCGCGTTACTTAGTAAGTAGGATGGTGAGGATTAAGATATAGTATTGTGACGCCATAAAAAACCCCTTTGCTTACGTTGATATTGATAGGTCACCCATGTGAACCACCTAATCAATAGGGTATTCCACTAAACCCGGATCGGATCCACACGTGCTAAATCATCCATATTAAATTTTTCTTAGAGCAAGTCTAGTAGAAAACATGCATCAAATATCCCTACTTCAAAACATTTAATTTGAGCTAAAAAGGGAGGGCAAGTCTACTAGGATACATGCATCAATTCCCTACTTCAAAACATCTAATTTGAGCTACAAGGGGAGGGAAAATCTAATAGGATACATGCATCCAACCTCCTATCGTAGGAAGGATCATTGAGACAATCTATTTCTCCTCTCTCTTTCTATATCATGCACTCTTTCTCTCACTTAATCTCCAATCTCTTTTTAACATGTGTCAACTAATAACCTAAACTCATCCATAGAAAGAATTTGCTTTTGTCAATGGAAAGTCTACAGAACGTCGGTCTGTATGGTTAAATGAACTTCAAACTAGTAGCTGGGGAGTCGGGAAAATTCTAAACTCATTCGTGATTCTCACCCACTAAACTTAATTACCGGCTAATGTAGAACCAATAAAATTTAAAAAAAGAATATGAAATGAATAATGTAGAACTCTCACTTTTCTTCTCTCTCTAAATTTAATTGGTGATAACACGTCAGCGGGTGAGTTTAGTATGTGAGAAATCCTAGGTGACTGTAGAAGCGCTCCTAGTGTTTTGAAGGGGTCTAGGAGGTTTCCATGCCTCTACCCCAGATCAAGGGGTTTGAGGTCCCCATTAGACTTGCTCTTATATAGTAAGGAAAGAGTTTATTTTAGAGTTAGGATCTACATACACTGATACACATAAAAGTTTAAGACGAATTTACAGGCTTGTGGTACTCACATAGAGAAGATCCAAGATTAATTTTGGTGAGGATGTATTTATCATGATTGACGATAAGGAGTATATTCGAAGGCTCTTGAGAGTGTTTTACATAGTCCAGCAATTTCTAGATTTATTGAATGCAAGCGGGAAATTCGAACTCATGTATTTGTTATCATGAAATGCTACAGACTTTATCAGCTAATCTAGCTGGCACTTGCATCAATAATATTAATACAAGTTCAGATCCTAATAATGTTGGGTTTGTCATGTATTCTGTTATTTTGTAGAAAGCATAAGTTGGTGTTATTCTCTAACCTAGCTGATCAAGATCATTTTTTTAATAATATATAGACCTCTTGATTAATAAATATCAAGTACATTAATGTTAAATTAAGTCAGACAAGTGTAACCCAGTTGCTAAACAAAATATTAACCTTTTAAAATTAACACGTGCGCTAAGGGCACACGTTAATAACAAAATCCTTTATATACCGAAAAAAAAATAGTGTAATGTTTTCCAACTTAATTAGTAGAGAGAAGAAGACTGATCAGGTTTTGCTAGATTTAGTCCTTTATCCAAAAAAAATGTCTCAGAATAAATAAAGTTTTTGCGGTATATTCGTTCGAGGTGTTCAAAGTTGTACATGTACTTATTATATTATCACATTAATTAAAGTCAGACAATTTCTTTAATCATTTTAACTAATTAATCAGTGATCTAATTCAATTGTTTATAAATTTCGTATGAAACATCTGATTTTCAAAAGATCTAAAAAAAAAAAGAAATTTTTTTATACTATCGCACTTGCTTAAAACATATGCGTTAACGCAGGAGCTATATATGACCTCTCGTCATCATTTCAGATAAGGTTGTGAGTTCAAGTCTTATAAAACCAATTTTTTTTGGATCAGGGTAGATCCAAAATTTTCCCTTATTGCAACGACAATAACATCCCTAATCCTGTGGTTTTGTTTTAAGTATATAAGTAAATTAATTAATCTATATAATATAGGACGGTCTTGAGACAAAGAATGCTCCATATTTGTTCTCTTATAAATCTAAACTATCCTTGGTGATTAGGACAAACACAAATAACTTTATAATCAATGGCACATTTAGTATGAATTTGTAGATAAAAAAATGTAGTATACTAATGGAGTAAAAAGAAGGTGTACATGCATGTAGAACAAAGAGAAATTTGTCAACTTCTATTTTTTTTTAAATAAAAATGTCATAACTTTTTATCTACGAATTAGTTTTCGACAAAATTTTATTTTTGAAAAGAATTTGTGAAGATTTTTAAAATAAGACCAATCACCAATACGAAAATTTAAAAAAAAAAAAAATTTGGTGTTAAGTACGAACATGATGTCATTGATTCAAAGGATCCAGTCACCAGGGGATAGCATGTGTGAACGCTCCATCTGTTCATACTTGCATTGTTGGCGTTGGTTCACCAATATATATAATGGAATCAACTTAATCAATTAAAGAATATTTTGTAACTTGTGTGTGTTATCTGTTTTGATTAAGGGTTAGAATTATAAATAATATTAACCGAATTATATTAAAAAAATAGATTAATTATTTTATTTTTAAAAAAGGTTTTCATTTTTTCATGATAAAATTTATCGTTTACTTTCTGATTTCGTACGTTCACAACTAGAGTATTAAACAATTAATTAAAATCCATCAATACATCAATCTCCTAACTGAAACTATAACATGTATGTATAAAATATATACCAAGTTGTATAAGAATATACGTATATACATATATATTTTAAAAGAGTTAGATCCTGGCCACAACTGCAATAAGGTTAATTTTTTAGTCAATTCTAAGACAATAAGGTTTTTGTGGGGTTGGCATGTAGATAATCTAAGGATGCGATGATGATCACCTGATCACTTTGCACACACAAACATCATTCTCATATAAAATTTTCTTGTTCTAAACAAACTTTAAATTAATAACATTGGTGGACAGTTTACAAATCACTGCACGAATTTTTGATGCGATTAAAAGTTTTAAAAATAGTACGATTTTTTGTAATAAGAATGATGTATGTATTGAGGAACTCATCCTCCTAAAAACCCAATACTCTAATATCATCCCTATGTAGGGTACGATTATGTTCCAAACATATTTTCATACGAATCTACGTTGGTTGAGGCCTTATTTAGAACCTTACGTATGACTTAAATTGACTCTATTTTGTCATATTTGTGGCACTACGGGAGGCGATGTAGAATGAGAAAAATCATATTAATATATTTATGAGTTTTATAAAGAGAACGGATCTATGTATATGTTCATGTAGGGCTCACATGAAGTCGATCTAAGGGTTGAATTTTAATGATGATGTTCTCTTCATTATGTAGATCATCTTTACAAAAAATTAGTCAATTCTAAAACTTCTAGCCCATCAAATATTAGTTTAAATTTTACAATATTTATAGACCGTCCATAAATATTGATAATGTAAAGGGGGAACGACAGTTCAGTCCTATTTTAGGGTTAATATGATGGTTCAGTCCCAATTAAAAATATTATAACAGTTTAGTCCAAAAAGATAAAAAACTACAAATGTGCATTTTGCTGGACAAAAATACCTCAACAATAAATACACAAGCAGTAGCACCAACTAACTTTTTTATTTTATTTTTAAAATAAAAAATGACATAACTTTTAAAATACAAATCAATTTTCGTAAAAATTATATTTTTAGAAATTTACATTGAGATCTTTAAAATGAGACCAGTTAACAATATTTTTTTCTTTAAAAAAAATTGTATTACGAAGTATGCAAAACTATTTTGCAAAACTGTTTTGCATGACTTTAAACAAAAGAATTAATGAATTTTGAATGGTTTTATAAAGATTTAGGTTTAAAACAATATTTATAGCTTCTGATCTGTATTTTTCTTAAAAAATACAGCCACACAATTTGCATCCACTAAAATGCATGCAAAATAGTTTTTACAAATGTTTATATACTTGCAAACACACTATGAGAAATTTGCATGTCTTTCAAAAAAAATTTGAAAAAAAGTACTATTATCTAGTTTAGTTTGGAAGATCTCATCGAAAGCTTTCCAAAAATATAAATTTTATCAAAATTTGATTTATGGTTTAAAAGATATTGCATTTTAAAGATTTAAACAAAAAATAATAAACTTTTTCTCTCTATAGCTGTTCACTTTTAAAAATAAAGAAAGAAGGGTAAAATAGTAATACACAGATGGGATCAAACTGTAGTAATACTTAGGAAAAAGGACTATTTGGTCGCTTTCTCTAATTTAAATCAACATTTGATAAGATTAGAAATTTTCGAATGGACTGCTTTTGGGTTGAGGATGTTCTCCTTACCATGTGCGTTATCCTCACAAAAAAATTAGTCCTTACATAAACTTTATGTACGCCCCACAAAGCATGTAAATATAACATTTACATTTAAGCATGTACACGGATCCATTTGAAAATTGCTAAATAGACATATTCTTATTCATACATCCCTGTGGGGTCCACATAGAAATGAACTAAAAATTGGTTGAATGAGTTTTTGTTATATTTTCAGTTACGGTGGAATTTAAAAACCATCGTTTGTGGCCAATTTACGCGGCTAATAAAAATGCAACAGCATTGGCCTTGATTACACTAACCGTGGCTAATTCAATATTGTTTTGGCAACAGTGGTAACAAAACTGTTGTTAGAAGTATTCACAGACAATTAGTGCCAGTTTTAGAATCGCCGTTTTTTATTATATTCCACCATGGTTAAAATAATTTTTATATGGTAAGATAGTGGATGGTTGTTATGTGATACTGGTCACGAGGTTGTGGTAGTGATATCATGATGGTCGGTCATGTGGTGATAGTTGTAGTGATGGTTAGGTGGTGGCGTCATGGTGACTGCAGTTTAACTACTTTGTATTGCAAAAATCAATCCTGAGCAGATAACCTCGACTCTCACTAGATTGATGCCTACCTGTATTAACTGAATACAATAAATCCCTTTGACATGGAATCTAGTGAATATGATAAAATCCCACAACTAGCGTGGTTAATTTTAACGTTGTTGATTATATATATATCAGGGTGCGCGAGGAAGGCTCGTTGCACTGTAATTTCACATTTTTCATTCATTTAAACCAGTCATCATCTCAACTACTGAAAATCGCGAAATATATAACAAAAGATCTAAATGATCAAGAACTGTTACAATCTTATAAATCTTAGTTCTAATTCTTAAGAAACTAAAGTTCCCACTTCCCATAATCCCATATATCTCATAAGCTTCCTAGGATCAGCAGGATCAACTGATACACTTCATTGGAAATTACACCTTTTACTTGTCTTGAGAAAATTCTACAAGTTAGCTGAAGAAGCCATGAGTGTCAAATGAGAAATGTGAATCAAAATCCAATGGGAAATCCAAATAATCCAAGTCTAGAATTGGTAAATTCGAGGCCGAAGTTGTGGGAGGCAAGTAGTTGGATTCCGAAGTTGTGGGAGATATAATTGGAGTAGTTAAACTACCCATGAAATGGTTAATAGGTGTCAATGAAGGTAAAATATGATTTTCTTTCTCTAAAGAACCTATTGGTGAAGCAGAAGTGAAGGAGAAGGAAGAAGATTCGAATTTTTTGGTGTCTAAATCCTCTGTTTTAACATCAAACCCTGCTTGAAAGTTGATAAATATCTCTTGTGATTTTTTCTGCTTTTGATCTTCATTTTGTCTATTTGGTGACTGCCCTAGAATCAAATGATCAGATGCTTGAATGCAAGTGTGCCTTCCCCGGTACATGACGCTGAAGACCGTTGGGTCTTTATCAGATCGTTGTACTTGCTTGATAGCCAAACAGCCGTGAACATTTTGATGAATACATCTGAAATAGCCTCTGCAGATGTAAAAAATCTCTAGTTAGAAAAACAAAAAGAAATAGAAAGATGTTGATCTACAAAGCATATGTAATTAGAGGTCAATTGTTAGATTTGGCTAATTGGCTCCTTTGGTTTTTTGTATTAGATAGTGTATTGAGAGGTGAGAGAATCAGAGATCCTGTATTATCAAACATTACAAGTAATTGAACTAGGCATGTTTCCTCTGTTTTTATCCAATTTGGATTTCTTCTCCATGTAAAATATGAGTCTTCTGTGATTGGATTTCTAATTAGTGAGATCATTTTGGCCTAGACTTCACCAATTCTAGACTTGGATTATCTGGATTTCCCATTGGATTTTGATTCACAAGTGAAGCCAATTCAGCAAGGAATAACTTTTTCATGTAGTCCTTCAAACAGCTTTAGAGCGGATGCGACTCATGGATCCATGGATTAAATTAACTTAAAACTTAAAGCTCAAATATGTTTTACTTGAGAACATTAAAAAGCGTTGTGGGTGAGAGTAATTCTTGGGAATTTTGTGGTTAATCAGGTGTCCTTCATCAGAATCATTCTAAAGACAACAGTTTCTAAGTATAAAATGTGTTTGATAAAAGTCTCTTGATCATTGTTTTTTTTGTTTTTTTTTT